>JAAGKR010005605.1:23129-45789 GCA_011419295.1 Clarias macrocephalus
TAGGTATTGATTTCCTGCAGGGTTGTGCATGTTGTTTGCTCTGTGCGTGCCTGTGTGTGTGTGTGTGTGTGTGTGTGTGTGTGTGTGTGTGTGTGTGTGTGTGTGTGTGTGTGTGATAACACACAGATGGCCTTTATTAGTGCGGCTCTGCTCTGTTTGATTATGATAATTGACAGTGCAAAATCTGCTCGCTACACACACACACACACACACACACACACACACACACACACACAAACACACACACACACTGATGATCAATAATCCCAAACATGAGCTATTTCATATAATAATAATAATAATAATAATAATAATAATAAACGAAGTACTACACTGTAATACATTATTAATTATTAATTATAACAATATGTCATAAGTTTGATAAACATGTGAAATATATGTACAAACAAAAATTAACATTTATGCCAACAATGTCACAAATGATAATCAATAATAAATGAAATGTTTAAAAAATCGCTATATTTGAATGCTTAATTAACTACAGTATATAATAATTCATTTTTAATTGTAAATTATGATTATTATTAATTCTGCTACTGATGATTTGCCTTTTATTATATGTAATCTAAACGTATTTACATTTTGCTCTTTTCTTATTAATTATGATATTTAATAAATATGATAGATATGATATGATGATTTAACATTTTTAGTGTGTTTGACTAGTTCTCAGTCTATATCCTGTGACTTCTGTAAACAACTTCAATGTATAACAAAGGCCCAATCATTAAACTGAAATAAAAAAAGGAAAATGTAAGAATAGTTGTGTGCATTTTAACATTTATTTTCCAAATTAAAATGTGTAATGATAATTTAACGCAATATGAGGAACTTTTCGGCTGTTCATTAGAAATTAATTCAAGTCACGCGACCATTTCAGAAGTCGGGTTTAGTTTAAGGCGATTAAACAATCAACAAAGCTAGAATGTTTTTGTTCTGTCATGTTCTTTTATTTGTCTTTAAATATTTAACATGTAGGTTGTTTTAATAATCTGCAGTGCGGGTTTATAAGTAGATTTATAAGTTTATAAAGTTTCACGGATCTTTCAAATAAAATGTACATGTATTTACGTAAGGAAACGTAAAACGGCAGCGCATTTTCATTGCTTTTAAATACATTTTAAATTTATTTTTTTAACCGAGACTGCATCTCTCTCTCTCTTTCTCTCTCTCTGCCTGTTTGTCTGTGGATTATGGTTAACATCATTAATATTAACTTTGACTCCACTAGCGATATTTCAGAAGTCACAATTCTTCATAAAAATGTAATAATAATAATAATAATAATAATAATAATAATAATAATAATGTAATCTTTCATAATTTATTCATCTTTCCCATCTGTAACTCGTGTTTATGTGTTAATGAATCTTTTAGAAAATTTACGCAATTTAAATTAAACTTTTTTTTTATTGCGCTAGTGGATGGTTTGATCAACAAGATTTAACACACTAAAAGGTATGTTTTTGTTCTTTTTAATGTTTCCTTTTTTCTTTTATTTCCTCCTGACTGCACTGCACTTGTGTGTATATATTCTGTGTGTAGTTATGTTGTGTGTTGTGTGAGTGTGTAATAATGTTGAGATTAACTTCAGCTTTACTAACTGCTACAGATGCGTCAGAATATAATCTAATACAATGTTACAAATGAACACTTTGTTCTCTTTGTGTAATGTCTCTGCATTTCTCTAAATTCGGAACAAACAATAATACAAAACTTTTATCATTCTCATAAACGCGCGTCCAAAACACCATCCCGGAACTTCCCACTTACCCGTATGATCTCTGTCCCTCTTGCGCGCGCCTGCGTGTGTACAAGTGTGTGTATTCGTGTCGTTTCTTTTCTTCAAAGAGAATAATTCCACAATTGCGCTATCAAAGTTCTTCAGCAGCTCCAGCTCGGCTCCTCTCTCCCGGGCCACGGTGCGGTGCGGCGCGCTCTGCTCTGACTGCGTGGCGTGTTCGTGTTTTTTTGCGCCCACGCTCATGAGTTTCGGTGCGGGATGAAAACACGTCGCGAGACTTCAGCAGGTCTCTCTCTCTCTCTCTCTCTCTCTCTCTCTTTCTCTCTGGAGTGCGTGGGACTGCGGCAGCAACTTTTATTTTCCTACACACACACACACACACACACACATAGAGAGAGAGAGCAGACGAGTGCTGCACGTTCCTCCCTTGCGCGAGCTCTGACTCACAACCAGTGGGCGTGTGCGCTAATGTGTGTGTGTGTGTGTGTGTGTGTATGCGAAGCTTGTCGTCTCCATAATTAGGTTTAATCATATAGTTTAAATAATAAACAAAACATATAATTTTTTTAAAACAAAAATCAAAAATTAAAATGATGTATAATTTCGTTTTCAGTTTTATGTTCCATTATTAATTGTATTTAAATGCCATTTTATTTTTGTGGTGTATTTATTATATATTGCACAACGTTTACATTTTAGGGTCGAATTTATACATTCATGTGTTGTGCATGTGTAATATAATCGTTTATTCATTGAAAATAATTATTATAAATACAATACTTCCTTTAGAGCGACATACAACTTATATACATTTACAAACGTTACAATTCTCGGTGTATTTACTGTCTAATTTGACAATAACGAGCGTATTTGTGTATAATTAGATGTCTAATTGTACATGTATTTTTGATCAGATATTCTCAGTAAATGCGGAGACCATGTGCAGCGGCTCTGGTTCAGAAAAATCGATGACAATTCCCGCGGGACATTTGAACAATTTATTTGTAAAACAGGCCGGAATTCGATACAATTATCGAAAGCAGATGAAAACCGATCATATTTACAGAATTGTTTGATCTCGTGCTGGTGTTTTGTTCACAGAATTAAAGCAAAGTGACGCTTTCTAATTAGGAACACGTTTAATGGCAATAACATACCGAGTGCTTTAGAAATGTGAGTGGAATTTAATTTGATTAGCGTGTGTGCGCGCGAGCGAGCGCGTGTGTGTGTGTGTGTTTAGGGCCCACGCGGATGAAACGAAGTGAAGTGAACAGCTGGCTAGGATGTAAGACGCTCTTTAAAGATCCGGAGGCTCATTTTCATCTGAACCAAAGCCTTAATCCTTTTTTAACATTTTTGGTCATACATCCATTAAAGCGGTAATTAATGAGGGAGTCCCACAAGCGGCTGATTACTGAAGCTGAAAAGCGCCACGCATTGCTCGGGTTTTTACCTAAAAACCGGTCTGAGAGCAGCCTTAGACTCGCTCCGAATTTGACACAATTTCTCCTACAACGCTGATTTTTTACGACGATCATAAAACGTGCATTAACCTCACTATTAACAAAACAATGCACGAGGATCTAAACGCCTTATTTCATCACACAAGGATTCATACCATGACATGATTTATAAAGGAAAATGATTTAACTTAATTGCACATTACAAATCTGAATATATTTACTAAACAACGCGTGAGTATTTACGAAGTTTATAACCACGTTCACAGAATTATTTTTGAAATATTTACTCAAATATAAACACATTTATGCATTTTAAATACAGGGCTGGCAAACTGTTACACCAAGACTTCTAGCCATATAGAGGCCCCTCACTGTTTTTGCACAAATGCTGTTTTATATTACCATCCAAAATTCACAAAGGATAATATTTAGATGAAAATGCACAATGATCCATAAATGTCTTGTGTCAGTGTTATGTCAACAGTTACAACACACATTAAATGAATTGACCAAGATTAATAAACAGACCACTAAAATAATTACAAATCAGTGCCTGACACAAGTGAGTCATGTATAATACAATCATAAAGTTTATAAAAAAAAATTTTTTATAACATATAATAATCTGTCTGTATGACTCCATGCATGTCTTAAGTTAGGTTAAAATAATCTCATCTTAACATGAAGATTCATAGCTGTTGAATATAGAAGACAAAACTGAATGTTAAATTTAAATTACATTACTGCACTAAGAAGAGCTTTTTAAAATCATAATCAGAACAGAATAACAAATCATGCAAATCTATAAACATAACAGATTTTACTGTAAAGACATTAAAACACACATTTATAAAGTTTACAGATTTATAAGATAACCTGTTTACATAAACAAATGTTTTTTGATGAAGATATTTCATAACACAATCATGATCATAATAATCATCTCACTTGTACTAAGCAGGTGTTATGAACATTTATTAGCACCCTATGTCAGTATTATATCAGTGGACTCAGTGCTATATTGCATAATGTGACTTCATGGCGATAATTAACATGCATAACAATGACATAACACATTTGTAAAGTGTAATAGGTTAAGTTAACTGTACCTAAGTAATTGGTGTAATAGGTTTTGGGCAGTTATGAGCACTGTGCCTGAATGGTGTATTAATCACATGCAGTGTTGTCAGTGCTGCACTTTCATCACTTTATGGAGGTGCTGTGCAGCTTTATATTTGAACAAAAAGTGGGTGTTATTGTTATTTTACTTTCTCTTGATTTAATAATAAAAAAAGAGGTCAAAGAGGGCATCATCCTTTTTTATTTCCTCTAGTGATCCTGAATAACAGATGGAGAAAAATACTGTATGTGATGTGTGTTCACTTTAATTGTGAAGATGCTTACTGCTTGTTTGTAAAAAATACAAACAAGACAAATAATTATATTTTAAGGCTGTACTAAGTATCTTTAGCATGTTACCACCTTCCTTCTAGTTCTTAACAAATGGCCATTGGTGGCTCAGTGGTAGGTTTCTCTCTTACCATGAAGAAGGCCTGGTTTCAATTCCCACCAAATGCCCAAACCCCAGCCATGGGCTGCAGTGCTGGTCCTAAGCCAAGATAAAATGGGAGGGTTGCGTCAGGAAGGGCATGTGGCGTAAAACCTGTGCCAAGTTGTCTGTAGTGACTCAAAAATGCAGCTGAAAGACCACCTTCTATTCCTTAAAAATAAAAAAAACATTTATTAGAGTCAAATTCACATGCATATACATTTTACATATAGCATATATACAGTATATGTTTATATTTTAAAGCTGCAGTAAGCATTGTTTAACAATGAAAGCCACCAATTTTCTGGTCTTACAAAAATGTTAACATTTCCTTATATTAACATGTTTGCACATTATAAAACCAAAGATGTTTACTGCTGCTTTAAAATCTACAAAAAAGACAATTATATTTTTAAATGGCAGTAAGAATCTTTAGAATTAAGGAACTGATGCAAAACCTTCCTTAGTTAGCCTTTATCTATAAAAAATGAGCAACACTTTTAAAAGTTAATCCACATGTTTTCTATTTTAATTCAGTAAATGCTTATGTCAGCTTTAAAATCAAACATAACACCCCTACAACTGTTATCTCCCCCACCCTCCCCCCCCCCCCCCACAAAAAAAAAATTAAAGATTAATTATAATTCTAAAGCACCTTTAAAAACTACATAAAAGACAAACAGTTACATTTTAGAGTTACCCATGACTCATTCTTTCTCTTTCATGGTCCACTTTAAATAATTAAATGTCATTTCACAGCTTTTTCAAAGGTTTTGTTCCACTTTCGCTCCAGCTAGCACTGTGTTTTTCCTGAAAGCCGTAAATCCTGAACCGGATCAGTTTATGCACTGCTAACATGCTGAAGTGGAAAAGTGGAAAACGAGAGCGGGTCTGAGGGACAGGAGAAGATGGGGAGCGTGTCTCACAGAGCAGCACTTCTCATTTAAAGCCTGCACTATGTAATTTTTACTGCCTTGTTGCCTTAATGACTACAAGAGCCCTTGATTAGCCAAATTAGCATGGACGATTTGCTAACGGCTCTTGAAACCATTGAAAGATTTTTGGGATTTCATAAAGCCAATAATATTACTGGAGTTGTACACACGCTGTGGTTAACGTTCACATTTCTGGCAGGACGACAAAGCAGTAATGCGGCCAACAGTAGCCGTGTAAGCTCATATACACCACACACGCACATACACACACACAAGCTAACACAGCACTAGCTGAAGCGCCATATATTTAAAACTCACTTAAACGCTGGCTCCGGTTTATAAACTATTAATACCTCATTTACTGCTGCACCAAATGTCCGTCAGTGACGTGATGCGGCTTTTTTACTGCTGCTAATTTAATATCAGGAGAATCACTGAGCTAAGCGCTAATGTTTTTAGCCATAGTGCTGGATTAATATCTCCTCTGTTTTACAACTGGCTCTTACTACCGTGTAAACTTCAGAATCATATTCAACAGGCACATAAGCTGTTAAACATTGACAGAATTTTTATACAGATTATTTTTACTGATTAGAGAATGCAAATGAAGCTCATGAATCTTCTTTGTTATAACTAGCATTACAGTAAACAGGCTAATATACAAACTAGCGTTAGATTAAACCAAGGTTTTATAGCTATAGGGGGGGTGGGACCTTTTTCAATTCTAGGTTTTTATTTATTAGGGCTTAAATTACAATTATATGGTCCTCACTAGAGTCTATAAACAAACCAATAAGAACAATAAGAACTATATATATATAAACGAATTTCCCAAAATAAATAAAAAATAAAAAACATATCCTGTAATGTCTTTGAAGATTCCCAGTTGTCCAGCCAAGGTTATCTGGGAGTTGGGTCATGTCAAATGGATTTTCTTCTTGGTAATTTTTCACTACTCATCCAAGTAGATTCTTCCGTCTTCTACCTAACCAAGAAAGAAGTCCATTTGACATGACTCAGCTCGCACACACCCTGTAATCTAGGAACATGTAGAACCACCTTTAATAACAGTGACTCTCAGGTGGAGTTCATCAGTCTCTCACATCATTTTAAAGACATTTCACGATACGCTTCTTGGTCCAAACTTCATCGCTTCTGTTCAGTGATGTGTGTGTGTGTGTGAGAGTAGATTCCTTTATGTTGTACTGTATGTATGATGTTGTACCGTATGTATGATGACCACACATGTCCATCCTTGTCTCATCAGTCAAAAGGATTGTTCTGGAATTTCTGTGGTTCATTCAGATGCAGTTTTGTAGGTCTAAGTGTGATTTTTCACTAGGCACGATTGCATTGCAATGCCGTTCAGTACTTACATATTTACACTTGCCACTACACCAGATGGCAGTATGCCATGGTCGGCTTGTGATTTGCCAATTAACACAAAGCGATGAAGAGTACAACAACATCACTATGCCTGATATTATTGATATTGATGATGTCAAGCACAACCCTCTCAATTTCCTTCCAACTTTATCAGCTATAGCTGTTCACTCAAGAGAAGATCAACATGTTGTGATGTGGCAGATACCGGAGAAGATAGGTGGCGCTGATGAGCTTACGATATAAACAGGGGTCCACTGATACAGATAGCTTTCATATTTAATTCAGAGCGTGCACCATACGGTGCTTGAGCAGAGTTAGTAGACGTGGTATGTTGATCTGTGCCTGGGTTACGATACGGAGCGTTCATATTATGCAAACGTTGGGGTCAAGTGTACTCAGATCCATTACCAAGCCCGTAGTGTGAAAGCACTCTGAGACATGCTCCATATTCACAAGAAGGAGAATTTTCCAAGCTGCCCATCCAGGGAAGCCTTACTAGCATTAAACGGCATGCTCTTGGAATGAATTTGATGCGGCGCCGGCTCATGCGCAGAGTGGCGTCTGTCCTGAACAATCTACTTTTGTAAAAACCCTTTTGAAAGAAAAGTTTTTTTTTCTCCAATTATTTGTAGATGGCCTTATAACCGCTGTTACAACAGTTGCTTACCTGAGGTCATAGCTGATGTTCTTTCTTTTTGGCATGATGAAGACACACACTTGAGTGTTCCAGAACAGCAAACCACAAAAGGTTTTTATTTCAGAGCCACACTTCTTCATGATGAGCTAATCTTGTGTATTTTATTAGTCACGCCTGGCTGCTAAAGACTCTCGTAATGTTTGTACATATAGGTAGGGTGTACTTATTTTTTCCACTTGGTCTCTGAACATTGGTGTTGTGGTGTGGATGGGTGAATAGTTATTGAATTGTGTGTTTTCGTTATCTTATGAGGTTTTTGCATTAAAAGAAGCTGCTGAGGACCACATAGTTGTGAAAATCTAGAATTGAAGGAGGGTGTACTTTTTTCCCCCTGCCCTTAGTATAAAAAAAACATACTCACCACAAAATGGCATTATAACAAACAGGTTAACTCGCGAGATAACGTTAGTGTAAAGAGCTGAACGCAGGAACTAGCATCATATTACACAGGCTAGCTTATAAAATCGCATCTTAAGGAACGAGACATTTATTTGATATTTTTTTCCGCCAGTGTGAAGTGAACATCCAGTTTCCTTTCTGGATCCAGATGTGTGTGTGTGTGTGTGTGTGTGTGTGTGTGTGTGTGTGTGTGTGTGTGTGTGTGTGTGTCCATCAACTTTAAGCCCCTGGCTCTAAATTAGCATCATAAACGTAACTCTACGGCCATACTGGGACTCCCATCAGAGGGAAACTATAGAGCCGCTAGTTTTTCTGCACTCTTGACACCTGGCGTGTGTAGCGTAATAGCTAACGAGGTGAGCTCAGGTGTGTTGGGGTAAATATCTGAGGTAAATATCCGTGTGAGAGCTTTCTGCTAATTGCAGATGCACAGGGACCGGTGGGGCAGCTGGAGAGGATCCGGGATCGATGAAGACGCCACCGGCCAGCCGGAGGGGAGATAAAAGCGAGGAAAAAACTCAGAGGTAATGAAACGAGAGACACTCAATAGGGCGTGGAGGAGAAAAGAGAGAGAGAGAGAGAGAGAGAGAGAGAGAGAGAGAGAGAGCAGATTAATTAACTTTAGCGGAAAAGAGAAGGTGTGTTCGACACAGAGATGGACAGAACAAGGGTCAGAGAGATAAACGAGTGCAGCGGGTTTGTCTGTGCCTGTGTGTGTGTGTGTGTGAATGCGGATGTGTGTGTGTGTGTGTGTGTGTGTGTGTGTAATCCAGTCTCTATGTGAAACTGTTGACATTTGTGCTTTCTCTCTCCTTCATTATGTTCCTCGATCGTTCTTTTTTTCTTTTTTGTGCTGGATTAGCGACAAATCTCCAACGCAGCACTTTCAGCATGCAGCGAGTAGTTTAATGTCATCAATAATGGATAAAGAGATTGTAATCTGTAAGAGAGAGAGAGAGAGAGAGAGAGAGAGAGAGCAGCATGTATTTATGGCATTATTATATATAAAAATAAATAAATAGATAGATAGCATTAGAACTATTAGCATGAAAGTGACTAACAAGTAGAAGTTCTCTCTCTCTCTCTT
The DNA here is from genome assembly GCA_011419295.1 of Clarias macrocephalus. Classification (NCBI taxonomy): domain Eukaryota; kingdom Metazoa; phylum Chordata; class Actinopteri; order Siluriformes; family Clariidae; genus Clarias; species Clarias macrocephalus. The sequence goes on from JAAGKR010005605.1 coordinate 32,411, forward strand.
TCTCTCTCTCTCACACACACACACACACACACACACACACACACACACACACACACACACACACACACACACACACTGTGTATAAATATCTGTTTTTATGTCTCACTTTCTTTTGCCCTGTCAATCCTTCTCCGTGTTGCCTCTGTCTCTCTCTCTCTCTCTCTCTGTCTCTCTGTCTCTCTCTGTCTCTCTCTCTCTGTCTCTCTCTCTCTCTCTCCCTCTCTGTCTCTCTCTCTCTCTCTGTCTCTCTCTCTCTGTCTCTCTCTCTCTGTCTCTCTCTCTCTCTCTCCCTCTCTGTCTCTCTCTCTCTCTCTGTCTCTCTCTCTCTGTCTCTCTCTCTCTCTCTGTCTCTCTCTGTCTCTCTGTATCTCTCTCTCTCTCTCTCTCTCTGTCTCTCTCTCTCTCTGTCTGTCTCTCTCTCTCTCTCTCTCTCTCTCTCTGTCTACCTTGCTACCGTTCTGTCTATCTCTCATTTTCATTGATTGTATTTACTCAAGCTCATTAGCTGAGATGGTGAGACACACCCTGCCTTGCTGCAGGGGATGGAGGGATTAACATGGTTGTGTTTGCATGTGTGTGATGATAGATAGAAAGACAGATAGTCAGACAGACAGATATATAGATAGATAGAGGAGGTTCCTGAGAATATTTAGACTTAAGGATGAACAGATTGATGCTGAAGCATTGACACTTTACATCATGACATTTTGTGTGTGTGCGTGTGTGTGTGTGAATGTGCATGCGCATGCATCACTGGGTTGAGTGTCCATATGAAAGCATGGGGGGATTAGTCCTGGGTAATGATGTCACTCGTCTGTGTGATGGAATAATTGCAACACAGAAAAAAAGAAAAGAAAAAAGAGACGGGAAAAAAAATTCCGAGTGGCTTTGATGTTTCTGTAAAGATTCCCGAAGGAACGACTGAAGAATTCACGTCCTCCCTGATATCAGATTAGCTCATCTCTCGCTCTCTCTCTCTCTCTCTCTCTCTCTCTCTCTCTCGCATCTTTGGATATTTCTCTTTATTTCTTTCTTTCAAATTTGTCCCTTTATTCATCCATCACTTTGTCAAGATAGATATAGATATTTTTCATCAGTCTTTTGCTAGATCTCACTCTTCTATTGTCTTTCTTTTTCCTTTTCCTTTCTCTTCACCATGTTCCTTCTCGATCCCTCTTTTCCTTATTTTCTTTCTAAATCCCCTTTACTTCCTTTTCCTTATCTCTTTCCATTTCTGTCTTTATTTTCTCATGTTCTTGTTTTTTTCTTACACTTTTCTTCCATTTTTCTCTCTCTATCCATTACATTTTTTTTATCTTTCAACCTTTTTTTCTCTTTAGCTCTACTTTCTATCTCAAGATCTCCTCACATTATCTTGCTCTTGTTCTCTCTCTCGCTCTCTTTCCTGCTGTTTTTCCTTTGTCTCTCCAGCTATCTTTCTCTGTGCTCACTGTGTCTTTTTGTCCGTATCTATATCTCCATTTATTCCTCTCCTTTTTTTTTCATTCTCCCTCTCTCTATATCTCACCTTTTCTTACTACCCTTCTCTTGCACTTCTTTTCTTACTCATCTCTATCGCTCTCCCTCCATCCAAATGTCTTAGTAAACCTGGTTCCAACCTTTGGATCAACCCTTCGGGGCGTGCTTCAGGTAGTCCAGCGTACCACGAGAAATCATTTTTATCCTTTTTTTAGGGGTTTAAGACAACGATAATATTACATCTGGAGAGCAGTTCCTAAAACACAGCCGTATATTTAACCAGACGTGCGATCCGTCATCTGAGCAGTAACGCCTCGCTTTTCTTTCTTCTCTCTTATTTTAATTTGTGGCCGAAATCAGACTTTGATGTATGGAAAATTGCACCGTAAATGTGAAATATTGTTCAAACACACGAGCGACCTTCACACCTCTGACTGTATATAAACTCAGAGTCACGATGAAATCCTCTAACCTTTTGCGCTACATAAATCTGAGCTTCTACATAGCAATGAACAAATGATTAGCCATCGGAACTAAACTGTGTGTGTGTGTATGTGTGTGTGTGTGTGTGTGTGTGTGTGTGTGTGTGTGTGTGTTACCATCCCTAAGCTTGGAGAGATTCTCAGAGTCGTGCACCTCAGCTATAATATTCATTTCAGCACCGATCAAAGCACTTGACACTGCGCTCGCACGCTTGCGTGTGTGTGTGTGTGTGTGTGTGTGTGTGTGTGTGTGTGTGTGTGTGCGTTGTTCATTAAGGCAGAAACCAGGGTCAAGCATCATTCAGACTTTAATCAGTCCTCTGCTGTGAACATTTTGTTATACATTTTCATACTACTAACATTTAAATTCATGCATTTGCTAAGAAAATGTAGACAAAATGTGAATATTTTAATAAATACACAACAGACTAATCTGCTTATTAGCACTGTAGTAAACTGGCTAATCCACAAACCAGAAACTGTAGAGAGTATTAAATAAGATGGCATCATAGTAAACATGCTAACCTGTTATTTAGCATTACAGTAAACAGGATAATCCACTTACTAGAGTTTACAGTCAAAAGTGCTAATGCATTAATTAGCATTATAGTAAACAGGCTAATGTACAAACCAGAGACTATAGACACTATCACATGAACTAGCATGACAGTAAATGTGCTAGAGTGTTTAATTAGCATTATAGCAAACATGATAATTGCTTAATAAGCATTATACATGCTCAACATGCTAACCCACACAGCACTTTCACATGAACTAGCATTAGAGTAAACAGGCTAATCCATAAACAAACACAATACTAAACCTATCTTTGAACACATGTAAAGTTTTATGGTCAGTGCTTATATGTAATGCTGTGAATTCAGCCAATGTGCTAATGTATGGATCGTTTGAGTTTAATGATGTTTAATGATCTCTTGTCCTACACATAGGTTGGAGAGGAAAAAATAACAAGCAGGGTCAAACAGTTGGCCACAAAGCCTCTATAAATATCTGACCCTGAGTCGGTTGTCTTAGTGCGGACACGAGCTGGTCGCCGGGATGCTTCACGTTTCGGACCGCGTTTAGCTCTAAATTTAACCTTGTGCACGTGAGAGTGTGTTTTCCCTGGAAGTCGATCTCTACTGAACCCGATTCACACAGGAGGGGTGAGCTGCTTTCTTCCTGTCAAAGACAAAGCAGTATATAAAAAGTGTACATAAGGTTACATACTGTACTTCAAAGCCACGCTCCAGGATTGCACACAGTCCCATGCTCCGTATGTGGGAGAATCCTGTACATATTATTTTTCTGCACTCCAGAATATTCAGAATCCATAAACTTCAGTGTTTATGTCAACTCCAGTATCCATGTACCCCACAGTATTCTGCACTCATTAGTGTTCCATACATTTCAGTATACTATACTATACTATACAGTATTCTGTACACTTCACCACTCCTCAGAGTTCAGTGTTCCCTACAGCTCAGTATTCTCTATACTTAGGTGTTCTGTATTCCATTCACTTTATCGTTCTGTACAATTCAGTATTCCATGAATTCCTAAAACTCAGATAGAACCTCATAATTCTGACATGCTGATTCCTCATGGTCTTTACATGCAGAAATGTCATGCGTTGTTTCTTTTTACGAGTTAAATAAATAATATTCAAGCTTCCTGAAGCCTGAAATGTATCAGTTGGTGTGGAATCGCAGCAGAACAGCTGCACGTGTCGACGGAGTGAAGAAAAATGGCAGAATCATAGCGTCTAGTATTTATTTGAACAAAACCACATTCAGCACCAAGTTACATAGTTGAGGTCCAAACCATCAAGACACTCATGACACACTTTGTAAAATCAGCCGGAGCATAACATTATGAAGAAAAAAAAACCCTCTTTTTTGCTGCCACTCTCTGGCCTGTTTTCTAATTGAGTTATAAAGTCTGTGTATCAGCTGCCATGGAGGGCATTTTATTCTGGAACAAAACAGCATGACCAAACAGTGTCATTATAACCATCCAGTGTCATGTAACACAGCATCAGAAGTCAATGTGTGTGTGTGTGTGTGTGTGTGTGTGTGTGTGTGTGTGTGTGTGTGTGTGTGTGTCATAAATCCCACCCTCGTCTGTGTGTTGAGTGACACATATTTGAGAGTAAAAGTTTAATGTGTGGAGCTTAAGTGTCATCATCATTTACCTCCAGGCTCGGGCAACAAACTCATCAATTTTACTTAAAATAAAACGTTTCCAAGACGTCATTCAAAATCCAGCTTTTCCATACAGTTTAGTTTTCCAAATACTTCATAGGCTTATTCTATATGTTTCAGTATTTCCTATATTTAAATATTCCTTACATTACAATATTTACTACATTACTGTATTATATACTTTTCAGTATTCGTGCACAATTCAGTATTTCAACAATTTAGTATTCCAAAAGTTCAGAAATCTTTACAGTTCAGTATTCCAATAGTTCAGTTTTCTCTATGATTCAGTCTTCTGTATTGTATATACATCAGTCAGGAATGACATTAACACATAAACATTGATAATAATTATACAATAGTAACCTGGTGACAGGATCATGGGCACCCGATGCTCACCCATGCCTGCAGGGACCAAAGGCCAGCTTGTCTTGCAGCACAAATCACTGAAAAAAAAAAAAAGTCAATGCAGGCAGAGATCGGAAGGCGCCAGAACACCCAGTGCATCACAGCCCACCGCACACAGGCAGGCACAGAGCCCAAGGCCCCCTACCTGACCACCAAACTCCCCAGATCCCAATCTGATCGAGCCCCATGGGATGCACCTAACAAACAAGTCTGATCCACGCAGGCCACGCCCCACAGCACCCAAAGGATCTGCTGCCAACATCCTGGGGCCAGACACCACAGCACCCTCTAGAGGCCATGCAGAGCCACGCCCTGAGCGGGCCAGAGCCAGAACTACCCTGTGGCACAAGGGGAAGACAAAACCTTGACAAAAGTGTTTTTTTATGTTATTCTGTACACTGCAGTAATTCCTACATGTTTCACACATTTAATCAGATGTGGATCAAGGCCGGAGCAACATGGTCTGCCATTCAGGGTGACAACAACGACCCCCAGAACGATGGTGATGAATGCGTGATTGGTTTTTTATCATCCATTTGCACATCATATCTATCATATCACCATGTGGGTAAATTAGCACTGTAGGATTGTGCGCTTTATTTATACTCTGTGATGCCATTACAGCCTGACTAGCACATTATTGACTTGGTTAACTTTCACTGAGGTGACATCATGAATGTTTTCTGTCAGGGGAAGTCCAATGCCGTAGGCTTACTTAACATATTCTTCATTTTTTTTTTTATATTTTTTATATTTTGTAACATTTGTAGAGAGTTTTACAGTGCGAGTCAAGAGACTCCACTTCACTATTCCCTTTACTCTAGTATTCAGTACACATCAGTTCTGAATCCTGATGAATCCAGTTGCTCTTTCCTGTGAAGTCAACATGAAACAGAAATATTAACTCATTTAACAAGCAAAAAAGGCACTAAAACACTTTCAAATAAAATGTTGTTTCATATATATAAAGTATATAATCCATGATCTCATTACTAACACAAACACTATTGCTAATGATAATGCTAAATGTCCATCTGCCTCCTCATGATTCCATGCTGTAATGCAGAGCGTTAAAGAGTCACAGTTGTTTATTTGTCTCTTTGTCGGCTAGCGTGTTAAAGTAGGGAAATAGTGCTGATGCCAAAACCCAGCTCATGTCTCTTTCTCACACACACACACACACACACACACACACACACACACACACACACACACACACACACACACACACACACACACACACACACCAAGTGATCTGCTGAAGGCGCTCAGACTTATCACCCTCTCAGAGGTCTTCTAAAGAGTGGCACATGAATTCATGGCGGCCGAAACGCTTCGTATCAACATTGCGTACACATGACCTCACTTTGCATGCCTGGAGCCAAGCCTGGCCCGGACCTCATTTGCCCCGTTGAGACTTTTCTTTTGGGGTCTGCGGTGATAAATATAAGAGTCCTGACAAGGAGAGAAATTCGATTATTGCCGCCGGTCCTGCATATTATTGCTATGCATTTTTGTAGCGTGAGAAGACGAGGCTTTGAAAAAAAAAGCACCTTGTGTATCTTGACAGAGTTATCAGGATTCCTGCGCTGAGGGTATTGCAGACGAGGAGGATGTGCTCTGATATTCCTGGCCTCGTCTCTTCGTGGCTGTGTTGCAGATGGATGAGTCTCGGCTGAATCTAAAAGAGACCAGAGTCACGACCAGAGAGAAGAAAAAAAAATCGACCTTACATGACCTTATCCTGTTAGCTTGAACAATGCTACGGTGGTGCACACATGACCAAATCACCATGTTAATATTCATCTGTAGAAGAAAATCAGGAATAAATTATAATGCATTGTGTATAAACACATAGAGTCATTGCTCTTTTATTTTTTAATTACATGCCAAGCTCAACTGTCAATCAACTTGATCAGCAATTTATGGTTTGGTTTGCATGAAACTCAGTCATGAAGCAGTGAATATATAAAAACATGGAATGTAATTGTCATGAGGTTAGCTAGCATTAGCTCTGCAGTACAAAGGTCAGAGGTCAAAGCAAAAGCATAAAGTGACAAATACTAGCCATTGTCTCCAATGATGCTATACTTTTGCATTTGAGGTTCAACACAGTGTGTCGTTATGACATCATAGGCATTAAGAAGAAGCTTGGAAGCTACGACAGATTGTTAGAGACTCTGGTGAGTGGAATTAGCCACCACACTTATCACAAATCACCAGGATTTTTAAACCTAAAGCGATGTCAATAAATCAGACGCCACCAACATTTCTGGTTACAGTTCATCATCTAAACAAATTCAACCTGAATGGACCACACCCACAAACAAACCATCGGCTTCATGGACAGTTTCCACTGTGAATTCAATTCAATTCAATTCAATTTTATTTTTATAGCGCTTTTAACGATTGACGTTGTAGCAAAGCAGCTTTACACAATCAAAAGAATGATTGAAACACAGGACTGGTATCGCTTCAAACCACCATGAAGATCTGAACGTCTGACATCATGTTCATGTTCAATCACCTTATCAGTGATTTATGATGAGTTTGACTGTAAAAGACTCCACAGCTCCAGAAAACACCACTTCCACTTGGATGTCAGGCAGCGCTGAGGTCTCTGTGAAGAGCTGCATCACCTGCATCAGCTCAGTCCTGAGCTAAAGGAGAAGGTTGGTCCTGCTCCAGCCTCCCCTCGATCCTGGATGACTGCAGCACATTGTGATGATGATGATGATGATTTGAGTGTTTGGTGTGTGTTTGGTGTGGTTTTGATCTGTCTGTGATCTTCATGTGGTTAAGCTGCTTAGGTGGGTTTGACATGTTTGGAGTGTGTTTAGGGCACCTGATGTGTGATCGTTTGGGGTTTGGAGTGTAGAATGTGTTAAATGTGTGTGTGATGGTGAGTGTTTAGTGTGTGTTTGGTGTTTTTAGTTTGTGTTTGGTGTAGTTGTAGTTTGGTGTGTTTGATGTAGTTTTGATCTGTCTGTCATGTGGTAAGGTTGTTTTGGTGTGTTTGTGTGTTCAGAGTGTGTGTGTGTGTGTTTGGTGTTTGGCAGGTGTTAAGTCTGTTCGGTTTGTGTTTGGTGTGTTTTTGACATGTTTGTGGGTTTGGTGTGTGCTATGTTTGTGTTTGTTGTTTTTATTGTGCGTTTGGTGCATGTTTGTCATGCTGCACGTTTATCATGCATTTGGTGTGCGGTTGATGTGTTTGGAGTGTGTGTGTGGTACGTATGTCTTTGGTGTGTCTTGTTTTTGTGTGTGTTTTGAGGATTTGGATGTGTGTTTAGTGTATGTTTGGCTTGTGTTTGTTGTGTGTTTGGGGTGTGCTTTTGTGTGTTTTTGTGCCCCAGCAGTCCTTGCCAGCCCACACTGGCGCCAGGGAAGGGAATTATTCGGATGGTGTGACGGAGTTCCACCTGTTCCACACTCCGCCGCCGTCGAGGAACTTTACAATGTGAGAAGAGCGAGAGACACAACAGCTGAAAGAAGAGACGAGCGCTCAGCTGCAGTCACCGATCATCCATCAATCAATCACTGTCGACATAATCAGGACCGACTGCTGCTCTCGAACGCACCTGGAACCGGGAGATAGGTGACGGCGCAGGGGGTGCGGAAAACCAGCTATGAACAACAACAACAACAACAACAACAACAACAACAACAACAAAGAACTACTACTGTAGAGTGGTATGCAGAAATCATTTCCTGGAGTCTGGAGATCTTTTGCCTTTAAAAACAATATGTACTTACCCTAATGACCACACAAGGAATTTAAAAAAATAATAACCGTAATAAAATAATAATAATAAAAATTAATAATAATATGTTTGGTGTCTGTTTAGATTATTTTTAAAGAGTGTTTATTGTGTTTAGAGTGTGTGTTTTTGGTGTATGTTTGACATGTGCTTAGTGTGTGTTTACTGTTTGTTTTGCGAGTGATGTTTGTTTGATGTTTGTTTGGTGTGTGTTTTGAGTGTGTTTAATGTGTGCTTGATGTTTTTTTTGGTGTGTTTGATGTTTGTTTTTTGAGTGTTTGATGTTTGTTTGGTGTCTATTTGATGTTTGGCGTGTGTTTGATGAGTGTTTGATGTTTGTTTGGTGTGTTTGATGTTTTTTTTGTGTGTTTGATGAGTGTTTGATGTTTGTTTGGTGTCTGTTTGATGTTTGTTTTTTGTGTGTTTGATGTTTGTTTGGTGTCTGTTTGATGTTTGTTTTTTGTGTGTTTGATGAGTGTTTGGTGTCTGTTTGATGTTTGGCGTGTGTTTGATGAGTGTTTGATGTTTGTTTGGTGTCTGTTTGATGTTTGGCGTGTGTTTGATGAGTGTTTGATGTTTGTTTGGTGTGTTTGATGTTTTTTTTTGTGTTTGATGAGTGTTTGATGTTTGTTTGGTGTCTGTTTGATGTTTGGCGTGTGTTTGATGAGTGTTTGATGTTTGTTTGGTGTCTGTTTGATGTTTGGCGTGTGTTTGATGAGTGTTTGATGTTTGTTTGGTGTCTGTTTGATGCTTGATTAGTATGTGTTTTGTGTCTGTTGGTGTTAGTTTGGTGTGTGATTGATGTGTATCTTTTGTGCTTTATTTTCCCAATACCTTAAACTGTGTATAAAATACTACTACTAATAATAATAATAATAATTGTCTGTTGATTTCATTAAATGAACAGAAAGAAATAACAAAAAGAAATGGTGTGTGATTTAGCCAGGCTCTGTATAATAACAATCTGAAGTGTGAAAAAGTCAATGTCTGTAACTTTCTCCCAAGAAAAGTTCACTTGTTTGAGGCATTAAGTGATAAAGAGATCTAGCCTGATGATATTGAGATAAAGATCTGATCCTTTGATTAGACCGAATCTCTACGTAACCGTTTTGGCCGAAACTTTCCGAATATTTTAAGGTGATTTCTTGCTGAAGTTATGCAACATGTCTCGCTCAATATTTATTTAATATTTATTTTTCCCCATGATTTAAGTGTGAGTAATCTCTTGTGCATCCCTTCTTCACAGGATCGAGTCATTTGGTGTCATGGGGAGGAAAATTCTCTGGGACAAATTACTGAACCTTGAGTGAGCTCGGATTGCAGAAGAAATGAGTGTCTGGGGCGAAAGAAATAAAATAAAATAAAATAAAATAAAAGCTCTATAAAGGAAAACTAAAATTTTGGTATATTATATCAAACATATATTGGAGTTTTGTGTGTGTGATGTGTTTATAGTCATGGGGTGGGGGTGGGTGTGAGGGCATTGGGTGATGATGGCCTTCTAACAGGTCGTCTAAAAACGACAGCACATGAAATGAACAGTAATCCTCAGTGCTGAAGAAACTGTCCTTACCACAAATGGGAATTCCATGAGAAAATTCGGAAGCATTTATTATTTATAGTGTCCTGTGTGATGCTCGGGGTGAAGGAGGCGGCTGCAGGAAATGGAGGTATATCACAAAAACATGTGATTCATGTGAACGCTGGCGCGCTCAGTGATGCGGAAAGATGCCGTATTATTTATTTTTATTTTTTTAAGATGGCTCCTTGTGTCCCTGATTTATTAACACATGCATCGCTTTTCCACCCAAACGGATTCCTCCAACGTAGAAGCTCATTAGCAAAACCTGGATAGCATTCATTTTCAGGCTTTGTTATAAGACATAAAGCTGTGTCTTTAAATCCGTTCCCATTTCTGAATTCTGCATAATAGTTATTTAGCACTCTATAATTTGTGGGAATATCTCCACGCTTTTGGGAAACCTCCAAGTCTCTCAGAGTCTGGCTGCTTTGCTTTGATTCTTCCTTTCTTTCTTTCTTTCTTTCTTTCTTTCTTTCTTTCTTTCTTTCTTTCTTTCTTTCTTGCTTTCTTTTTTCCCCTTTTTTTTTCGAAAGAAAAGATAGCATTTCAAGGAGTCCCAAGAGGGACATGGTAATGAGATTTGGTTGGTCTTAAACTCGTTCTTTTTGAGATGTTTTAACGAGGGGAAATCTTCTGGTTTTGGAGTACTAGGTTTAGTTTGGACGATGTTCCTGTGGTTGGGATTTTCTATTTCTTTTAAACATTCCTTTAGTTCAGTTTCTTGGTTCTTTTTTGTTTTTACTAAATTACGAACAAAGCCTTAAAAGAAAAAGTCTCAGAGGCACGGTCCACTTCAGGTCCACTGGATTAGTTTTAAATGCAAACATATCGACATATTTTACAATAAATTAGCAGTCCAAACATACACACCTGAGGATTTTCTTCTGTGTAAAAACATACATTTTCTCTCAACTTGTAATCTTCAGAGTAATCGTTTGTCCTGCGGCGTTTTTAGGAAACCTCCCTGCACTCTCTTGGTCATGTCTCCTGGTGGATGCTTGGTGGAGTTCTTCTGGTGTTGGATGGAGGGCCTGTGGACCGAGGACCATCACACTCCATCATTCTTACTTTTCTGTGGAGTTTCTCTGCCAGCTCACCCTTCTTCACCTCACAGGAATGTGGCTGCTCTCTCTCTCTCCCCATAGACGCCACACACTTTATTTCATTTAAGTTCAGACGTTTCTTCTTCTCCTCCTTTTTTTTTTTTTTTTTTTTTTTTTTACATATTATTTCTAATGAAATTAAAACAGTGATGGAAATAAGCCTGGTCTTATCTGTCATTTCGAGCATTGGCTCATCCATCCTCCTCTCCTGGCTGTGTGCTTTAGAAAGGTACAACGGGACGCTTTTCAGGGAAGAACATTTGATAGCCAGACATGTGCCTCTCTGGAACCTATTAAGACAGTATATTAAACACGTTCCCTCCCTGTGTGATTTGTACTAGCAGCCTTAACCCCTGACTTGCATCAAGGCTTTGGGAAACACAGAGCTCTTGACAGCAGAGTGATGGCTTTAGTTGGGACAGTACATGTTAATGTTATTGTCTTTGGCTCGCTCGCTGTGATACTTGCCCACTCTGGTTTGCGCTCCATCCATTACACCATCTCATCAGCCGTTTTACGCACAGTTTTACAATTTGCAGTAACCTGATCATCTGCAAAACTTGTAGGAATTGAAACAGGCGAGAACATTTTGCTAAGTTGCCAGTAACCCATATCTCCTGCTTTTTTCATGTGGCTTTTATCAGATAAAATTCTCATCTCTCAAACAGATATCATTTTATTTATTTATTTTTTAATCTGGGCATTTTCAAGTTTCTAAACAGTTTAGCTTGTAATTCTTCCTTTACGTGGCTCTGTACAGTACGAAAATTAAATCACTGCTTACTGTTGGATTACAACCAAAAAAGCTGTTGGCAAATTTGTGGATTTTCTACTTTCTACGATTCATTTACATAGAAATAAAGTTACTGCTCGAGTACATTATTGTTCCCAGAGTCACAGACCGTATCACCTTTCCCAAAGAATTAACAGTCCTCGATAAGGGTTGGAGTACAAAACAAAATGTACATCATAAAACTTTTCTATGATATTGTTCAGGATGCTGCATCTAATGTTCAGTGTTTCAACCAATTCAATTACAAATGAATACATTTTGTGGTTTCAGGGTTTCAGTATAAAACTGTAAAATAAAAGTAGGTTGTTCTAATCAGATTTTAAATTTGATTACATGTGGTGTCCAACGTTATGTGTGAAAATGTGAAAATGATTCCTCGTGCTCGCAGAGCCGCTGTTTGGAAAGAAGAAACCCTCCATAGATGTGATGTGCTGGTGATTCAGTACATTCAGGTGGTCATGTGACTTCATTTTATTTCCACATAACGTTGCTGAGTCTGCAGAGGCTTGTACAGTGGACACTATGCATGATGGGAGCATCGCTTCATGCGCTTCCCTTCTCACCCTGACACGCCCATCACTCTGGAACAGACTCAGTCTGGACTCATCAGGTCACATGACCTTTTTCATGCATCGCTCCAAAGTCCAGTGTTGCTGAAGCCTTTTCTCTGATGAGTCTCACTTACAAGTGGTTTCCTGGACCACTTGTAATGGACACACCTAGTTTTTAAGATAGTCCACTGACATTCAGTGTTAAGGTGTTGTTTGAGGACATTGTTGTCCCTGAGGAACAAACCACAATAATGTATAAAGATGACCCTTGAAGTCAGACTGTATACCAGCTTAGTTTTACAATTCAACCAAATTCTCTAAGTAAAAAGAAATATAGAGGATTGTGGATTTGCTCTTCTGTAAGCAGGTTCACGGTCTCAAAAACAGCATCAGTCTACAGCTTCACATTTTCATGTAAACGCTCACAGGAAGCTTGTAGCGAGTGAGAAGGTTTAGGGTTCTTTCTTCTCAGCTTGACTTCAGTTATTCCTAACTGTTCTTACAGTCCAGAGACTCTTTTTTAAATATTAGAATTTACATAAATCTACATTAAGCTTATTGCATCATATTCAGATCCCGGTAGAACAGTTTTTATTTCTTGATTATTGTCTGCTTCGGTTCTGTTTGACGGAAATAAAGATGCTGTTATATTTGAGTTGGATGTTTGTTCCATGAGGTAAGAACTCCATTAATGTCCTTTCCAAAGTACTGGATGAAGCGTTAAAAGGTTTAAAAGGTACACCCGATTTACAAACATCCCCCATAAAAGGTGCAGAAGGGTCCAATTCTCAAACGCAGCCTTACTCAACAGCTTTACAGTTTGCAGCAACCTGATCTCGTGCAAGACTCGTAGGAATTGTAACAGGCCAGAAGGGTTTGCGTTCTCGCCTCTCAGCCTAACTTTATCCATTCACGATTTTTCTTACAGTACTGGGACTTGAGGATTTTTGCCGTAGCTTTCATCAGGACCTGCTCAGTAAATCTAGGTTAAGGTTGTTGGCTCAACCTTAACGTGGAGCTCC
>JAAGKR010005606.1:0-42129 GCA_011419295.1 Clarias macrocephalus
GCCCGTAGTGTGTGAATGAGTGAGTGTATGTGTGTGTGTCTGTGCCCTGCGATGGATTGGCACCCTGTCCAGGGTGTATCCTGCCATGTGCCCGAAGTCTCCTGGGATAGGCTCCAGGCCCCCCGTGACCCTGAATACAGGATTAAGCGGTAATGATGATGAGTGAGTGAATTGAATTAATTTGAGACAAGACAGGTGACTCAAGACTTTTGCACAGTTCTCTGAGCAGCTTCTGGAGACTTAAGTCGCCTTCTTGGAAATAGTCTGGAAGTTTTGTCTAATGTTTTGCTTACTGTCACCAAAATGTCATTTTTAACTCAGTAGAATAGGATTATCATGTAGATCTGTGCAAAATGTTCTTCTTTGCATGATAGTGCATCAGGTATCATTGATTGTCTATGCAAAATCGGTCACTCTGCCAACGTGCATGTGCACGGAGCCATCCGAGTTAATGTGTGAGTGTAGGTATGTCTGAGCTCCCTCGGATAGCCTCCAGGCTCCCCATGACCCGACACGGAATAAAGGATGGGATGAAATCTTTCCGCTTTCTGAAACCATAGGGAGCGTAATCTTTTACTCAAAATGAACATCACTGCACTCTGTTTAGGCTTAAATGTGTCTTTATGTGCTGCAGGTTCTCCATTTTCTCACGGTGGGAGCTCAGGGGGTTCACCGTACCACCCATCGACCAGCAGTCGAGAGGGATCTCCCAGAACCCCCAGCCCACGCCGCTGCGCCCGGAGAGACACTCCTGAGCTGGGAGAAGCCAGCGACGACGAGCCGCATATGGTGACGAGCTTTATTTTAAGACTTGAATTCATTCTGAAGGTCACTCCCACTCGCATAGCCTGTTTCTGCGTCTCTAAAGATAACCAAGCAGTAATCATTGGATTTAAAGAATGCAACGTGTGCATATATGTGTGTGTGTGTGTGCGCGCTTGTTTGAAAGTGCGTTTGTGTATCTTTGTTGAGAACGTGAGAGAAATGAGATAAGCACAATAAGGAACGCGAGTGAGCGTGGCGAATCACAGTGACAGCTGATAAACGTGTGTTAAATGCAAAACTATGCCAGAGAAAATTCCCCAAGTAAAAGTGCCAAAATATGAAAGTCTCACTTTTGAAATGATTCACAGTGAAGCTCTTATTCTCAATAAAGATATCATCCCACCTCCACCTGACAAACAGAAAAGCCATCTAATCACGCCGGTATTGTTTTGACAGATGAGACAGATTTGCTTGTGGCAGCGTAAATTTTCCCCAAGCTAGCACTTTTTTTTTCTTCTTAGATCACATCCACCTACAGCAAAAGGTGGGAAACACACAAACACACACACGCATATACACACATGCACAAAAGCAAGTACTTGGCGGAAAGAAAAGGCAGCTCAGAGAGCACTTTCGCTGTCAAGCCTTATATAGACACAACTAAATATAGACACTACTATTATTCCAGACGCCACATTACAATTATGTGTAATTACCAGGGCCTCTCTACCTGGTGGCAGTGACAAATGAAGTGTGTTTAGCCCTCCTTCTGTTTGCCCTGTGCACAATAGCAAAGCCGCAATTACTCTTCCGCTTTGTTAATATTACTAAGGGCTTTTCGTTTTCCTAAATTATTCCCTCACTGGGCAGTGTTTTTGTTTTATGGATGTGAAAAGCAGCAGAAATGAAAAATCAGCTTCCTTACCCCACCAAGCAGCCATTCTCTAAACTTTCTACACACTTTCAAAGACAGTTCTGAATATTCAGACTCATGTTGCACAATCAAGCGCTTCCCTTTATATTAGAAAATAAAGCAGACCATAGTTGTGTGTGTGTGTGTGTGTGTGTGTGTGTGTGTGTGTGTGTGTGTGTGTGTGTGTGTGTGTGTGTGTGTTTTCTATATATATGATTCAATTGCAACATGATATAAAAGCAAGAGGGCAAATTGTATACATGCAATTTCATCTCCCACAATGATACACAGACGAGAGGAAAGTCGATATTTTAATATTCAGATTTAATAAATGATCAGGAATGTTAGAAATCCAACACAGGAAGTTACCTTAACTTATGACTTAATGCTTGTTCAGTATGAGGGGTGTTCAAATCTACCCGGAAGTTTTGAATGTGCAGAATAACAGAACACAGTTATGAGAGTTCAAAACCGCCTGCATCATGTCTGAAACGCTGGTCTCTCAGGAACTCCCAAACATACAGTAATGGCCCAAACATACAGTATGAAAATGGCTTGGACTCTGGTCAGAACTGTACTAGGGATGTGTACAGTTCCCACAGACAGACGCGCAAGTTGATGTCCAGTTTTGAAAGCTCATGCCATCAGGTCAATTTTCAAAGATCAGCCCTCTTGCTGAAAGGCCTGCAGAGGGCTCCGATCCACCTCGGCCGAGGGATGTCATTCACAGACGTGCGACCTTCTTTAAAACAATTTTATCATTGAAATGTTTTGTTTTAGGCACCGTACTGAGCTTGAAGTCCTCTGAAAATGTCATACACCAGAAATTTCATCAGGGGTCCTGGTTTGATATGAACACCCTTCATAAACCAGTTTTTTAATTAATTTATATAAAAAAATATGACAGTTTTGCAATTAAAGCATATTAATGGGAGTATAAAGAACTCCCATTAAAGAATGGTTGAACCATTAATATGAATATAAGCAGAACTTTTAACTGTGAAAAGATCCGTGATCATCCCACTTAAGCATTTCAGTTAATTCAAGTTACTTACAAAAGAAGTCTCCATCTATTTTACACTCATACAGCTTTTCATCTCTAAGAAAATGGCCGATTTCCAAATTTCCTCAAATTTTGTATCTCATCAAATTTTTGCAATTATTGTCTCAATCATGAGACCTACCTAGCTATTATTGTCTCAAATAATGTTATACTGCATGATCGTTGCAGCAGTGCCAATATTCCTACTAAACCCTACAGTATCCGGAGCTATAGAATGATGCAGGATCAAACCAGATGTTCTTCAAGTACACGTCTACAGAATTATGTAGTGTGACATTTCTCGCTTTCCCCAGTGAAGAGTTCTTGTTGTTTTCCAAGCTGTTTTCCAGTCTGGTGGTGCTCCTCCATAAATGATGAGAGTGCCGTCTCTCTCAGTGAGAGCCCATATGTTAGAGAGGAAAGGCTCAGCGAGAGCAAACTCGTCTCTCTCTGTCATCCCAGCGTGACTTCATTCCCAGGCTTCAGGCAGTGCCACTGGGGGAACAACCGATCTGAGATTGAACTCTGTGACTCGCATATCATTCATTTAGAGCACTGTGTAGGACTCTCTCTCTCTCTCTCTCTCTCTCTCTCTCTCTCTCTATGATGACAAGGAACATGTTGCAGCTACTCCATGTTGGTGTTGGTGCTGGTAGTCAAAAACATCTGTGTTTCTCTTCACTTCAGATGCATCATCACAACTCTGACATGGAGGATGAACTGTAAAGATGAACAACTCAGGTAATGAATATTAGCCAAAATTCCACACACACAAACTCACACAAATATATACTTCACAAGAAAATATATTGTATCTAGTCATTAGCCTCTAGGTCAATAATGTTTTTGAAGGACGCATTAAATTCCTTTATGCCATAACAACTGTTGAAATCCCAAATCTGATTGGTCGAAAAGTATTTGCAGATTTTTTTTTATGTATACAGTCATCATTCTAAAAGGAAAACTATTTAAGTAATTTAAATATATATTATTCCATATCAATTATATATAATGTAACTATTACATATAATTGATATGGAGGAATTTTTCTCCTGTGGGAGGAGTCTCCAGTATCAGTATGTGCTGTAGCAGTCAGAGGTGAAGCTGTAACGTTAAGCTTTCTGCCACAGCAAATTCTTAGCCACAGCGTCATTTTTTTATAACATGATAAATGACATTTAATTTTGTCTTATTGTCTTGATGAGAAATGCTGCTATAAAAGTAAGCGGAAACTTGCTTTATGAGCATTCCTCAACATTCAATGTATGAATAAACAGATGAAATGTCATAATGTGTCATTGTTTAATACATTATATATTATAACGGATTATAATGGAATATTGGTGGTGATTATTAATCGAGGGGCAAATCAAATCTGGACTTGCTCATGAATAAAGGTGTAAAACCGATTGACATTTATCAAAGATTTTAATCACAGTTCGGTGATGAGACTCTTAGCCGCAGTAAAACATTTTAATGGTGTAGTTAAAATGTTATACACCCGAACCATGAAAATCTACAGATAACTGGTCTCCATACTGCACTAACACCACTTGGTTTTCACAATTTTTACTCTCGGAACTGTGTTCGGTTCAAAAGTCCTGGTTTGACTTGAACGCCTCTTGAAGAAAAGTGCTGTTGTATAAGAAAAAAAGATTTACCGCTCCGGTGGTAAATGCTTTAATAGGATAATAATGAGTGTCAGTACATTACATGCAGTACATTAAGGATCCATAATGACATGATCACTGTTTTATTAATGTTTATTAATTCTTATTCATTTATACGCCATTGACTTTATACAAACTGCTGGTTATTGCAGTGCCAATGAACTGAAAACTAGGTTGACTCCAGGAAGAAGAAGAAGAAAAAAAAAAACTATGGGAAGTTACAAGCTGTTAATTAAGCTAATTATATATTAATGATCTGTAGCTGCATTTTTGCTCCACAAGCCCCAGAGGCAAGTTTTTGAGATCGTCTCACTAGTGTTGCTCTCATTCTGTTCTGGGAGGGGGAGGGGGGAGGGGGGAGTGGAAGGGGTATTTTCTTATCAGCTGAAGATAATGTACTCAATTAACAGTTCATTAGCTTATTGGAGCTAGTTTAAATGTATTCATTTGCAAGTTCTTTAAATTCTGTAAAGAAGTTCTTAAGTTACTTTTTATGTCAGGGTTTCATGGTGTTGCAGGGAGGAAAGGGGCATTGCCTCCCAGTGGCTGAAATATGTTACTACATTGAGTTCTACATGGGGTCCAATTAAAAAAAATAAAACATCTTAAACATATATTAGGGATATGTTAACTCTTGCAACAATGGTATTGTTGAACATGATTAAAGAACTTTAACGACATTGATTCAGCTTCCTTCTCTCCTTCCTGAGGCTTTGCTCAAATGTCGCAAATGTCCACTCCTGGTAATATGTGTCTCAATGAACAGTATAGTGGTAGTACCGCTGTTGGCAGCTAGTGACCCTTTTAATACAGAATCCCTATTCATATTTTTTGTTCATCAGCCTTATTTCAATTTACATTAACAGCATTTGACAGACACCCTTATCCAGAGCATCTTTCATTTTCATCTCTTTACGCACATAAACAGTTGAGGGTTAAGGGGTCTTGCTCAAGGGCCAACAGTGGCAGCTTGGTGGTGGCATTTTAACCTTCCTATCACCTTAACTGCTGAAACTCATTTTGGACTTGCTAAAATGGTATTCTTATCGAAGTTATAAATAATTATAGCCACAAGTCATAGTTTAAGTTGAAAAAAAAATTTTATTACTATAAACACAATTTATATATATATATATATACTTGGACAGTCACCTAATGCCAGATGACCCGAGTGCTCACAAATGAATTTATTCCAAAACCTGGTTGTCCTGCTGTCTCTATAATTAAAACTCCCAGAACTACAGTGTACTCCAGGAAAGATTAGTTTCCAGAAAAACAGGACTATTTGGACACAAACAGAGGCAAGAATTATGTTACTATGAGACTGTGTATTCGGAAGAGGATGTATAGCAAGTAGTATACAACAGTTTGTTCTGATATACTGCCTCGATTTGGATAAACTGTGTTTCAAGGGTGCTTATATTTAGTATAACCACAAGGGAAGGTTTTACACTTTATATCACTTGACCCCCAAACTGGACTAGTTACCACAGTAGAGTTAGTGACATGGCAAAGGGTAAAATTTTCATTAAATCCAATTTCTTGGTTAAAATATGAAAGCTGTTCAGATGAAGATAACAAAAGGAAAAAGCAAAGCCAGTTTCACCAGATGCAATGTATCCAGCTTATATTTTAGCTCAAAGAATCACCATTAAAATATAATCGTTTTTAAAGGCTGAAATTCAGCTGAATTTGCTACCGACCTCTCCTGACGTCTCCCGATTTGAAATCGGCTCCAAAGCCGTTGCTGTTGGTACACCTTACATCGAGCCATCAACGATTTCAAGAATTCGTAAGGACATGAAACGACTCTATAGCAAATTGTGACACGAGGCAATAACGTAATGATTCAAAGAATGAATAATGAAACCATATCATTGCTACTGACATGAAGCGAAATTACAATGACACTACCGTCTATTACGACCTATTACTGAGGTGTTAACAATATTATAACAACCTCATATGGTCCTGTAAATGGATAGATACTGACCTATAGACATTGAAGGAATTGGACATATGTCAGAAGCCCAGCTATGTAATGAGAGTGAGCTGAAGGGAGTGCATAGAGGGTGGTACCATCAACCTCACCTCCACCAGAACCCATGACAAATGATGCCAAGTCCGTGCTTTATTTTATCATCAAATGTTGAAATAATAATGGTTAAAATACTTATTAAGGTGAACCAGTTTGTATATGAACTTGACAAAATCAGTGGATTTAAAAGATTTGAACTTTCCTCTTTGTCGACTCCAGACTTGTCTGCTGAGTGATGTAGCAAGACAGAAGAGCCGGAGATGCAGAAGAAGAAGAAGAAGAGCCCACCCCTGCCTTCACGCCAACAGCTCACCACACAACACACGCAGCACATACTGTATAAACACTCCTGGGTCTCATCAGTAAAGCTGGAAGTTGTGAGATTTACATTTAGTTTGTTCTTTATAGCACTCACATGTACTGGCTCTAATTCCTGTTTGTAGCGTCAGGTGTCAGTACAGGTACTCCCATTCTCCCTGTTACTCCTAGAAATGCTGTAGTATTGTGTGTCATTTCAGTGTTGTTTTATTGTAAGAAGTGGGAAAGATCTTTATATTTCTTCATATCCTGATGAATTAGCTTTTTATGTATGAGCGTAACATTTTCAAGCGTCAAACCTCTTTGTAAAGTCAACACCACCTGCTTAACGTGTGCAGGTTTAATCCTTCTCATTTCTGTGGTTTATATATAATGCAGTAAGGAAGACAAATGAAATAGCAGATTTATTAGAATTTTGGTCACATGACCGTATGAGCCAATAGCGCCTCCAGTGGTGAACGGAACACGGTGTAAAAGTGGAGACGGTTTGGTTGACTGCAATCACAAGGATACAACAGATGTAGAGCCACAGTGTAGAGACTACAACGTTCTTGTCTTCTCTAGCTCCTCATGCCGGGTTGCCAGGTCTGTGTGACAAAGCCAAGCCAACGGCAAAGAAAAAAACAACTGAATCTGCTTGTGTCATAGCTAGTACACTGCTTCGTCATCACGAGGAGGTTTAAACGTGTGTTTAATAATGTGATGTTGTCTCTAATTATTATTATAAAGCTACAAAATATATCACGATAATATTTAAACCAGCACGTTAACAGATTAACTAGTTCTTTCTTCCATGTTTCATTCCTTCCTTTCTTTCTTTTTCTTTCTTCCTCTTCTGTTCATTTCTTTCTTTTTTTTTCTTTCCTCTCTCCCTTCCATCTCTTCTTGCTTCACTCTTTTCTACTCCCGCCCATCCCTTCCTTTATTCTTTTCTACTCACTTCCTTCATTTCTTCTTTCTTTTTTGTTGCTCTCTTTCTTGCTTTCCTCATTTGTTTCTTTGCTTACTTGTTTGAATTCCTTTTAACCCCTTTCCTGTTTTCTTCGTCTACTTTATTCATTCCTTCCCTTCTTCATTTTCTTTCTTTCTTTCTTTCTTTCTTCCTCCTCCCATTCTGTCCATCGTACTTCCATTATTTATTTATTTATTTATTTATTTATTTAGCCTTCCTTCCTTCCCTCATTTCCTCTGTCTTTCCTTCTCCCTACTACCCTGCTTTCTTCCTTTTATTCCTCTATTTCTTCCTTCTTTCTTTGCATTTCACTCCTAAACTCCCCTCGCTCATCCCTGTAGAGACAAATACTCTACATGTGTGTGAGCTTCTCCTTCCTGTCTACACTGAGGGATCCTCTTCTTCTGTGTACACGGCGCTTCGGCCTGAAAGTAACCGCGTGGCTCAGCGTGTGATAATATGGAATATTGTAAAACTTTGTTTTGTGTGTTTCTCGCTGTCTGATTTTATCTTGCTTTTTTGTTTTTAATCTTGGAAATGAGAACAAATAAATGAAATATCTAAGACTCTTTCATTAGAGGTGTAGTGCTGTTTGTTAGAAATGGGTTCTTGTCTTCTTTTTGCATTCACAAAAATAAAGCAGGCTGCGGGAGTAAACAGATTTTACAAAAAAAAATTGACAAAAAAATAATTTATTGTCCGATCAACAGGCGATAATTCATCATTTTGCTCTTTAGAATCACTCAGAGGGAATAAGTGGAAGTGATTTAGCTCTGGGTGCAGAAATCTTGCTACCCGCACCGTGATGGCATGGTTTCAGCTTCAGCCCAGGCTCAGCCGGGTATCTAAATTGTTTCTATGCCAGAATTAACGCACAATCATCACATTTGTTCTTGTGACAAAAAACAGCAACAAATATGACCAATTTACCTGCGGTCCTAAACGCAGTGAGAGAATTTACTCTACAGTGTGACTTAACTGAGTGCTCAAACACTGTTTATTATCTTCAGCACAAAACACCGAAGAGCAGAAAGATACTGCAATAATGATACACGTTTGCATTTGGCACTATATGCCCCAAAGTATGTGAACAACTGAATATAGCACCCATATATATTTTTGTTAGATATCCCATACCTTTTATTTCCACAAGATTTTAGGGTGTGGATATGGGGATTTATGTTCATTTAGTGGCAAAACCATTAGTCAAGTCGAACACTAGTGGCATGTGTTCCACTTCATCCCAAAGGTATTGTAATGGTGCGAGACACTTGAGTAGTTCCACTCCAAATTTAACAGACCATGTCTTCTTGGAAAATGTACAGTCCTGACTTTGACCTGACCTCTAATCAGTCACTAAAGGAGTTCCTGGGAGGCTGGCGTGTCAGACATGAAGCAGACAGTCTGATATACCTTTTAGCACTAGGGAAAAACTGGGATAAGTGCATTCGTGTAGGAGAGAATTATGTAGAGGAAAAAAGAAAATTTTTATTCCTTTTTAAGTTGAGTTTTTATTCTGTGTCTGTCTACACAATCAAAAGTCCAGGTTTGACCTGAATGCCCCGTCGAAAATATTATTTTTAAGATCAAAGATGGCACAATCAATCTGATGCCTTCAAAAGATACAAGTGCAGGATATCAAAGAAAAAAGATAAAAAATCAGATTGTGTACTAAACGGCAAAGATAAGAACTGTATTTTGAAATACAATTTTTAAAAATTTTTTACACATAAACGACAGACTTAACCATTTCCCCCTTTTATTCCCTCCAATATTGATTATTTCTATTTTATACTTTAATATATATACTACTGTGTATATATATGGTCTACATGCATGGAGTTTGCATGTTCTCCCCGTGCTTGGGGGGTTTCCTCTGGGTACTCCGGTTTCTTCCCACAGTCCAAAGACATGCAGATTAGGTTAACTGGCTATACCAAGCTGCCGCAGTGTGTGTGTGTGTGTGTGTGTGTGTGCCATTCCTTGGCACTATGTCTAGTGTGTGCTCCACCTCATGCCCTAAGTCTCCTGGATATAGATGATGAGTGAGTGAGTGTAAGTGTAAGTGTTTTTAATCTAGAACTGTCTAAGATATTAAATAAGGGTAAAAAGGAAATGTTTAACTTTGTAATTTAAAAAAAAAATGTATTATGCAGTCTTGTTGGTTATTTTGTTTTTAATGTTAAAAGATTCTGCTTTTCTACTGCAAAACATTTTAGATTCAATATCAGACTTAATATAAAAGATTTTTTGAAAAAAAAAAACATCACTTGTAGCTAATATTAAACGGCCCTATCTGTGTTTATTTTACGCTTGTAGCTGAATCAGAAAATAATTGTCGCTCAGGTACGTTGTCCCAGTCACGTGACTGATGACGCATTACTTCCTGGTTTTAACATTTTCATAACAATCTCCACCCATGTTAAAGAGTTTTACAGATACTTTAGCTTTGACTTGGGTATTTGTTCAACGCGTTACAAAGCTAATTTAAGGATTCTGTCTGAACTTTAATAACAAGTAATAACACATACTTTATATTTAATATATATGTATGTGCGCACTTTGCACTGACGGGTGAATGATAGACAGGTCAGTGCCCTGCGCTCGTGCTGCAGGACACACACACACACACACACACACACAGCCTGCACACTGTAAGTACAAACTACTGACAAATTAATAATGCATTTACATAATGAATATTGTCATCATTAATTTAATTTCTGTAACCTGCAAACTGTGAGTAGCCTTATCAGGAATCAGGTGGCATTATTAGATTAATATCTGTTTACTTAACTTATATCAACTAATATTAGAGTTGTGCTGTATGCTCATTCTTTAGGTTTTTTAAGGCTGCTTGAAAAGGATTTACGCATGAGTGCCAGATTGCAGCGTATTAAAGATCATATTTTATCACCACATCAGGTAATTAGGCTCTATCCTGCATCATAAACACAGCTCATTATTTTTCCTTAGTTTATGGCAAATGTTTATGTCACTTATGCTTGTTTGAGGTGAAGTGATGATTTACATGTCATCTGACACATATACATGTCTGCGGAAAAAAAAACCTGCACAAATATTTTTATATTACTTATAGCAATAAGAACTGTTATATAACAAGTAATAAAAATGAGCAAGTAGTGCACTTTAAGATATATATATATATATATATGCATTCTGTGTGTGTGTGTGTGTGTGTGTGTGTGTGTGTACAGGTGCATATCAATAAATTAGAATTTCATTAAAGTATTTCAGTAATTCATTTGCAGAAATGAAACTTTCATTACATACAGACTGATATATTTCAAGTGTTAATTTCTTTTAATTTTGGTCATTATGGCTTACAGCTAATGTGACCGAAAAATCAAGAAAATGTTCATATTGTTTAAGACCAGTAGAAAATTGTTTAAGACCAGTAGAAAAGTCCAAGTCCTGCTGGAAAAGGGGAGCAGAGGGCAGCATGAGGTGCTCTAAAACTTCCTGGTAGACGGCTGTGCTGACCTTGAACTTGATAAAACACAGTGGCCCAACACCAGCAGATGACATGTCTCCCCAAACCACCACTGCAGACTTTACACTCAAGCAACTTGGATTCTATGCCTCTCCTCTCTTCCTCAAGACTCTGTAACCTTGATTTCCAAATGAAATGCAAAATTTACTCTTACCTGAAAAGATCTATTTGGCAGGCTGAGCAAAGCCCAGTCCTTAGCCTAGGTAAGATGCCTCTGATGTCGTCTCTGGGTCAAGAGTGGATTGACATGAGGAATGCGGTAGTTGTAGCCCATGTCTACGTCTGTGCGAGGTGGCTCTTGAAGCACTGACTTCATTTTGCTCCATGCAAGTCCACTCCTTGTGAATATCCCCTGATTTTTTAGATAATTAACTGATTAGAGTGTGACACCATGAGTATCCAGTGTAGAAGTTTTTCACAAAATCAAAATTTTCTGAGACACTGAATTATGGGTTTTCAAAGCTGTAAGCCAAAATCATAAAAATAAAAAGAAATAAACGCTTTAAATATATCAATGTCTGTGTAATAAATCTATAAAATATGAGTTTCCACTTTTTTAATTAAATTACTGAAATAAATCAACTTTGATCAAAATGATATTCTAATTTATTGAGCTAAAAGTATAAAAAGTATTAGCTAACATTTTCATAATGATGTGGGAGCATTTACTGTATACAAATATAATAATATTTAAAAATATATATCATATTTATAGATGATATCAGCTGGAACCTATGTGTTTGTACAAAGATTAATAATAATTATAGTGACAAAGTAAAAAAGTAAACAAGTCAACTCTACCTATATTGTAGTGTTCAGAAATGAGCTCTCCGCCCCCAAGTCCCCTCACCACTCATGTGTTAAACACTGGCCGGGGTGTCCCAGCTGCCGGCATGAGCATCACCTTGTGCATCCTGGATCCTGCCATGTCAGGTTGGAACCATCTAACAACAGGGTAAAATATATTTGTGGTGTAACTTAACTATTTTATCTTTTATGAGTTGAGCGGTCAGTTCACATCTCTGTTTCCTGTAGAACTACCAACAGTGACGGACGTTGTCCAGGGCTCATCACTAGAGAAGCCTTCGGTCCTGGTACGTATAAAATGCGTTTCGAGACTGGACAGTACTGGGAGGGACTGGGGGAGACCTGCTTCTACCCGTATGTTGAGGTAAGTGGATAAAAACATCTTTTCAACAGTAATTCATTTAAATGCGCATGTGGTGGCAGTGTTGATGATTTTTTTAAGAAATAGTATGTTAACATTTCATCAGACACCCTGAGTTAGTTCTCAAAATTTTATTCTATAATATAATATACAAGGCGATCATTTTTTGCCTATTCTGTCTGACCATAACATCAAGGAATTTGATCATTACTATAGGAGCAATGTAGATTTATTTGTATATTATTTATTTATTTAAAAAAAAAATATATATATATATATATATATAGTAATTAATTTTAACTACATCTATTGTGAATGCTGCACTAAATAGTACCCTGTAATAGACACTAAACCCAAACCTGACGTTTTGCACTAAAGAGGACGCTCCTAAATCTGTAACATTTATAATTACATAATTAATGTAAATAAGGCATGTGATGTCACAGAGTCATGTGACCAGGAACTGTTAATAATTTTATAATAATTATTATATAATTTTATAATAATGTTAATAATTGAGGACACTCTTACAAACAGATTGGAAATGATTATTTTCAATTTATTTTTTATTTTTTATATGAAACAACACATTAGGTAATTAAGGAACAACAACAACAGTCAGTTGTTATTTTTAGGACACGATCTGGAACAGTTCTTGTAAGAACAGTATTGTCAAGTGCATTTGCAAAACTAATCAAGGACCATGATGAAATTAAGATGCACCAGGAAAGTAAGATTAACCTCTGCTGCAGAGGAGAAGTTCACCAGCTTAAGAATTCACCAGTCAACAAATCAGATTAGAGGTGTAATAAAATATTTACAGACACATCTTAATATCTGTAAATAGGAGATTTATTTAAAGGAGATTATTGCATATTTTGTAAAAAGAAATAAAAATCTTAAAACACCTTGGAATTAGAAGGTGTGTAATAATACATCATATACACACTGACCCTAATCCTACAATGAAAGATTGTGGAAAACAACATCCTCTAAAATAATCATTTTATACAGATATTTTACATTAACTGTCGCTGTTTGGTGTACTTGTTGCCTGCAGATTGTTTTCACCATCGCTGATGCTTCTCAGAAGTTCCACATCCCACTGCTCCTGAGTCGCTTTTCGTACAGCACGTACCGGGGAAGCTAACAAGTGCAGGGACCAAACTCATTCAAACCAAGTCACACTGATTTGCTTGATCTTAATGTTTGGATGAAGGTGCTATTATAATTTCATCCACATTTGAAAAGTAACATTATTGATGTTAGATGTATTTTACAGGTCACTTAAATACATGATCGCTTAATATAAAACTATGGGTCGGCATCAGGGTGTGTTTCTGTTTTACAGGTCTTTCTGTCTCATTTTACAATATGTCCTGCAGTTAAATCTAAAGAGTTTTAGGATGATGACGTGACAAGATGAAAAATGTTACATAAACAAATAAACTGTATATTAAAACATTGTGAGTGCAACAGCATATTATTATCTCCATCCCTCCAGATAATTTAAGGCTTAGAACAAACTGATTTGTTTGATGTTATTTAACAAATAAAGACTAATTGATGTAGTGATATTTATAAGTTTTATGTTATAAGACATGTATCTAACATTTAATCTTTATTTAGACCAACGTGTAATAAAAAGCTTGAATTTGATTGGTCATAAGGTTGCAGCCGTAGCACAAATGCCAGATTAATATAAAATGCACTTGTTCTAGTATACAGGGAATTGTACGGCAGATACTTTACATAATCTAAAGGTAAAAAACAGCTTTAAAAATTTGTCGTTTAACAAAGTGAAACCTGATGACATTTTAACAGTTTTCTGGAGACATTTATATTATTGTAGATGGAGTCTTAATCATATACGGTTTGTAAGACTCGCTGTGCCTTTACAAAGTATGTTAGCACAAAAAGGTCAGGAAAGAAAATTGTACACAGTCTGGTTTCTCTGTAAAATAATTAGCTGCTTTTTGAGAGAGGGAATGACCCTGGCTATAACCAGAAGTGGAAACAAACTGTTATGGTCCGTTACTGTGTACCGCTAAAAACACTAAAAACTTTTTTTCTATGGACCCACTTTTTAAAAATTTAAAACCTTCATGACTCAATTCATAATAGGCATTATTTATAAATGATGAGAAAAGTTTGTATGTGCATAAATGAAATTTACTGAACATGTTATTGCCATTTACACATCACTTTATTATCCTGAATAGTAAACCAGCAATTTCTGAGATAGGCTACATATGATAAATCACAACTTCACATGCATGTGTTAGTACATTTTAAAAGTACATGTACATTTTACAAGTCAACAATTAAACTAGACTTTAAGTTTAAATTATACCAGATAAACAGATTTACAGGTGAAGTTCACAGACTATGTGACTGTTTTCAATTCCTCTACTGTCACTCTAACTGCAGGCGGAATTAAACTGATATAAAATTAACTTTCTGACTCTTTGGGAACCAAAGCATTAAAAATTTAAGTGTTGGTATGCAGCATTGCAACGAGGGCAGAGTAGCTGCACTTTCAGCAAGAAAACACATCTGCTAACATTATGTCCTCATAAACAACACTTTATCTCCTTATTAACCGCTTCTAAGTCGTTCGAATTGGCTCTGAACCATCTGTGTTGTGTTTTGATTTTTCATTACTGCTAGTTAAAGTGAGCGCTACCCTCCACCAATATGTTGCAGTTGACTGATATCAAGTGCTGTGAGGTTTTGTCAGGCAGAGGTTTCTTTAAAAATCTCCCAAGCTCAGACAAGCTTCATGTGACTGTGCATGTACATCCTTGTTTATATTCTAAACACAGTGCCTGTGATTTATTGTCCTGGTATGTTCAATTAAAATAAAGCAAGTTATGAGGATTTTGAAAGTTTTATTAATTTCCACATAATCCTGTTAAAAGGTGCATCTTAAACATTGAATCAAATATTTTGCTATTTACAGTGTCAAGTAATTTTTGTTTTTTTTCTACTCCATATAGGTGTTTTTTCAAGGTGCATGAAGCTGAAAAGAAGTGAACAATATGAAGCGCGAAAGTTGTGGTAAACTATTTTCAACCCTGACTATAGAAAACTGTAAGTGATGAGAACACAAACTAATTTGTGTCTTTTCCACAATATTACATTAAATCTGTTAAAATGTTTAGCAGCACCTCCAGCGTCAAGGCTTTGAGTCCTGCTTTATGTCTATGTGCATGGCATGTTCTCCCCATGCTTGGTGGGTTTCCCCCCAAGTACTCTGGTTTCCTCGCATAGTTCAAAGACATGCTACTTAGGCTAATTGACATTTCCAAATTGCCAAAAGTATGTTATTGTGTGCCCTATGATGGACTAGTACCCTGTCCAGGGGTACCATACATAGGGCCGCTAGGATCCCTGGGATAGACCCTATACAAGCAGTATAGAGATTGCATGATAATGAATGTTCAAATGTCCCACATTTCATTCAGTAATAAATTAAACATTTGAATAGCCATAGTATAAATGGAATAACACACAACTGTTTATGTTCTACAGCATATGAATGTAATTCTTTCTGGAGGTGAGTTCTTAAGGCAAAAATTGTGTATTCATTTTTTCATAAGAAGTAATGTTAATTCAAATAATGCACCCAAATTCATAAGCCAAGGTACCACTGTGTGTTATTCCTAACTTTATATAATTAATTATATCATTATTTATTTATTATATCATATAACTATCATATAACTTTATTTTATAATATAATTAAAATTTTAGAATTTCAAGTGCCTGCAGAATAAATATCTTCTTTCTTTATGTGAAATTTTGGTATTAAAATGATCTTGACACAACCAATACTCAATTCTAGTGACTTTAAAAAAATAAAAATAAAAAGCTTGCAGCAGCTAGTTTTTCCTCTGATGATAAATAGTCAACACATATTTTGTCACCAAGAATAGACTGATCGTGAATAATTCCATTTAATATTACAGTTAACTAATAAAAGAAAATATAAAATAATCGTTTTATCGTGCATCGGATGACTGACTGCTCGATTGCTCTGGATGTGATTACTTGAGCCTGGCTAGCTCCACTACATAGCGTTTGTTCTTAGTCTAGCCTTTATAAGTCTTATATTTTGCACTTAAATAGTTGTAACAGAATGGCTGATGAGGAGTTGGAGGCTATCAGGCGGCAGCGGATGGCAGAACTGCAGGCAAAACATGGGGTAAGTGGCAAACTGGCTAGAAACCTTAACTAGCATGCAAGTTAGCATGCTAGCATTTCCGACCATATATGGGAATACACGTTTTAGGACAAACCATGCGCATTATAAAATAAATAAATAAATATAAAAAAGACTTGGACTATATAATGCACAGTGTGTCGGTTATTCCTATATGTAATCTATTTGTTCTAGGTTTAGTCGATTACTTTTAGCTGTGTCATTCCTGTAGTGCTAGTTAGCAAACTTTAGCTAGCTCACACTGTGTGTGCCTACAGGGCAGAAAAAGGGGCGTTACAACAAGCTAGCTAATAAATCAGGCGTTTTTAGTGTAATTATCAGCCAATTTATAATTTTAGACTATTTTAGAGCAAATAGGTGGAAATAATGTTAACAGTAGCTAATATTAGATTTAAAAAGCTACAAGGCTATTTTGTACGGTAGAAAATACAGCGCGTGAACACGTTTCAAGTGTGAATAAAGGCAGGTTTTTGAGGTTTTCCAGAAGTTTCCTAAATGATGGGAATTCTGCACAGTTTGTCGTTTAATCAACGTTGTTCATCCAGGACAAAGACAATATTTCGCCAAATTCTCGATTCTCTGATTGGTTGAGTAGCTGTTTCCTACCCATGTCCTTCCTGTAGCATCAGTTCTGACCTGATGTATATACATAGCAACTAGAACTATGAATGCATTTAAAGAACTAAATCCCTCCTGTCTATTTTAATTGTATAAGTATACTTCTCTTATTTGTTATTTTCTTATTTTTATTAGTATATTATTTTCCTTTCCGATGTAATAATATGTGAATAATGTTTGTTAAATGTACGAAGATGCAATAAAAATTATTTAACAAAAAAGGTGGCTAGATAGAGTACTTTATGATAATATACTTTATAAAATATGCTTTATTGTATATTATAAGAAATACAGCAACGTACAAGCAGCAAGGTGTAGAAGAATATTAAGGCTAAGTTAAATAAAATAAAAAAAACTCGCAACAAGAAAAGAGTACCAGTCTTCTTGAAAAAAAAATAAATAAATACCGCAGGGTGAGTCAAAAATAATCCACTCTCTAGCTATAGAATTAATTTTCATTAACCTTTTAGAAAAGACATACATAATTTTTCAATTATCTTCTTGCTTTTCAATACACTTTGTCCAACAAGCTTTCATATTTCACCACCTTTATTTTATCACATTAATCCAAACATACTGAATATTTAATGGTGATTCCAAAATGATCCGCTCTCCGGTTATATTAAAAGAAATGTTGGCTGCACTTATCAGCGCTTTCCGTTTAAAGTTACTGTCTCCCCAGTCACTGCTGTACAGGTGTGAACGTGTTACATCAGTTAATTTGTAACTGCAGTGGTAAAAATGCACAAAAGAAAAGCAGCGTGCAGTGATTAGTCTTTTTGTAATCTGAGGTGCATATAGTGCCAAAACAACTCACGGAAGAGCGTAAACAGAAACAGTTGATATCTGCAAACAACATGTCATTACATTATGTTTAGGAATTTTGCAGAATGATTTCTGGTCTTTTTGTGTTAATCACTTCATGCCTGAGACTGAACGGCATGTTATGGAATGGAAACATTCTCAATTGCAGACCGAAAAAAAGTTCAAAAGTCAATCAATAGCAGGAAAATTCATCAATGTTTACAATTCTCTGGGATTCTCAAGGTAAGTGTTCCAGTATTGGAACATTTATCAGGAAAAACATTCAACAGTGGTCATTACATTAAGACTCTTATTGAAGATCTGAAGCCTAAACTTCGGATTAAACTCGGAGGACTGCTATCCAAGGGCGGACGATGACGATTCACGTCCACACACTTCTGCCCACACCGTCTTTGACACTCTGCAAAAGCTTGTTGAAAAGTTTAAAAGCGTCCTCCCTATAGTCCTGATCTTGTTTTGTCGAACTTTCACCTGTTAGGTCCCCTGAAAGCATTCCTAAAAGGTCGAAGATTCATTTTTGACTAAGTGAAGACAGTGGTACATTTGTGGCTTCCTAAAACATTTTAAATAAAGGAATGCAAAAGCTTGTTGACATAAATGATGTATTTGTCTTTTCTAAATGTTAATTCAAATAAACTCTGTACCCAGAGTGTGCTAGTTTGAGTTTGTAGTCACTGTGGTAAAATGTGAATTGATTCAGAAAAGAATTGTCATACATCACTGAAACGTTTACCCCCCCCCCACCAATCCCTAATGCTTTTAATGGCTTATAACAACCTAATAAAAAAAACATATTTTGTAATTATTTTTAAACATTATTGTTTGAATATTTCTACAGATGGGGCAATTTATGAAATCAGATATGTAATCAAATCTGTGAATTGGTTGTTTTTAGAAGTTTATTCATATTATTAAGTTAGACTTTTCATCTTTTTCTGAAAGATCCCGCCTTCATGATTGGTTACAAGAATTCCTTCTAATTTATGATTGGTTAGATCGTCACTGAATGTGAAATGCAAGCAAATCCTAGAGCAAAAAGGCGGGACTTAACTGTAGTTTTTTATAGTGCAGTTTAGTAGCTCTCAAGAATATTTATTTGTTGTTAAATTTTACTGTCAATCTCTGAAACACATTTACGTATCATTTCAGTTATAGTGTTATATCCCTTATTGTTTTAATTTGTATAATTTGTCAGTATGCATTGTCCACCTCATCTCTGAATGTTAGCGTGTAATGGTGTTTTATTCTTTACATTTATTTCCATGCCTTGTTGGACTCTTTGAAGGTGTAAATTTAGAGACTAAAACTCCTCGTGTATTAATCTTCCACTAGCTGTCATCAGTAGTTATGGCTGATAAGTTTCTGAGTGTTTGATAAAAACATGCATAACTTCGCCACACACCCTACCATGCCAGCGTCAATCTACCGCCAAGTAATATCCCATCAGCTACCGTATGCCGCTACTGTGTGCCCCTTGCTCCTCATTTTCATTTGTTCACAATATTTCTACTGGTAAATTTTCAACACTTGGAAACCACAACCATCCAGTCACAAAAAGTGCATTAAATGAGTGTCAGCTTTGCTCTTCAGGGTGTAGTGTGGGACCCGATGAAGCCGGTAAGCTGAATGAATGTAATGAAATGAATGTAATGCCGGTAATGAAAAGGCTTTTGGCTTTTTAAAAGTTGCTTTCATTCTGCTGGTGTATATTAAACCTTCTCATGCAGACTAATAAACAGCTCAGACTAGTAATTAGACTAATATTTCCCCAATATTTTGCTGGTTTCTTGCTCTGGCAACCCTATGAACTCACAACTGAAGTTTTTTTTTTTTTTTTTAACTTAAGGATATAGTTATCGCCCTAGGAAGGAGTATCTTTTGCCTAATTTACTAGTTGGCAATTGTGTCATGGCCTGTATTTTCCATGTAGTTATTATAACTAAAACAGCCTGCATGTTCTAAAATAAACTCATATTGTGGACTATATATAATTGAATCAGAAGTTTTGAAAAAGAGCTAAACTGTTAGTCCACTAGAGGGCAATGTAGAACAATAAACATAGCCCTATATAGTAAGAACCACTTCTGTTAAAAAAAAATAATAATAATAATAAAATGACTCTATTGTGATATCAGATTTAGGGCTTACACAACAGTGGGGTTGGTTATACATATGCAACATTTGTTTGTAAATATTTTAATTTAAAATTGCCCCAGCTCCAATATTGCGGGCTATTTTGGGTCGATTTGTGACTTTATCGTAATCCTGTTCTGCTTTGTTACAGAAAAATTTAAGGAGGTAAAATTTTAAGTATTAAAATCTGACTAACTTCTTGAAATGTTAATATATTTTTGTATTCGTTGCTGTTCAGCTCATTTGACATCAGACTACCTGTGGTATAGAACGTGGGCGTGACCACCCTGATGTAAATAGCTTGCAAATTATCTGATTGAGCTAAATTCCCCCCAAATCACATCTTGGGTTAAGTGTCATGTAAGCAACCAGAACCACATACTGTGCATATAAACACACACACACACACACACACACACACAGACAGACACCTCAAACCCATGCCTGTTTTACACTTCCTTCACTTTTGCAGAACAGTGCACTAAAGGTTCAATAGGTAATATTGTAATTATTGCAAATAACATGGAACCATTTGAAAGACATGATTAACTATACCAAAAATCTTTATATAACTATATTAAATATCTTGAAGTAAAGAAAAGATTGGAAAAACAGAGGTTTACGTCTTATAGTAGTCACTGCCTTTGAAGGAAAAGCCCACCCTTTTTATTTAATATTGACACCTTTTATATATCACCACAAATTAATTCTCATCAACTTTGAATTTTACCAACAATGCCATTCAATTACCTACTGATGGTGGTGCAGTGAGTGGGATTTATATTGCATTCAAGCAAAGTGTCATTTGAAAATCATTGCAATTTTGGAGTGTGTGTGACTTTGCTTTGACATGTTGTGAGCGGCCATGCTGATCTGATACCATTTGTTGAACTCGGAGGATGAAAAGTGCTTCTGGGGTTCCTAAGTAGGGATTGTGCGACGAGCAGATTTTCCAGATCGGAACTTGGAAACTACAAATTAATCAAGTGGAGCATTAGCACTCGCTTCATCTCTGCTTAAGGACAGCTGCAGAGGAGCTTTATTCCTTCATTCTGTCATTTTTTTATTAAAAAAAAATTTTTAAAGCGACTTGTGTTTGTTTTGGTTTTTTTCTTATGTATTGCTGTTGCATGTTTTTGATGCTTCGCTAGGTTTAAATGCTGATCCAATTGATCGCTCTTTAACGGCAGTTTCATAGCGCTAGAAACTTCTTGACGTTTATCCATTATCCTTCAATAACCTTGTCTAAAACATTTTTAGCATGTTAACTTGTATGCCTTTTTTTTTTATTATTACATGAGCTCGCTTTATTAAACACTCAAAGGAAATAAATCATTAATGTGTTCTAGGCATAGAAGTGTGGAGTAATAAAAAAGAAACATGTCTTAGTTTTATCTAAATCTGTCTAAAATCTGAGTAAATGGCTGTATTTTTTAAAATAATAATACTAATAAAATGTATATATTTAGTTTTTTTTTTTTTTTTTAAATTTAGGACTCCTCCAGTGAGCAAGGGCAACAGGAAGCTAAACAGAGGTATGTAAATACATCAGGTTTACTAAAGCTACAAAAAAAAAGTGCATTTTTATATAAATTGAATATGTACGAATTAGGTTTCATGCATCAAATAAGTGTAAAAGGGCTATTATTGTGCAACATGCTGGAACATTGGGACACTGACATCTGATGAGTATATAAATAATTTGTAAATGAAAAACTAAAGCAGTCAGTGATACAGATGATTTCTGTTTAAAAACAAATGTATAGTTGAAAAAAAAGACATGTCTTCATACAATATGAATATTCTGACTGATTTTCCAGCCTTCTTGCATGAGTTAGTTTTAAAACCTACAATATAAAAAATAAAAAAAATTATTAAAGGTCATGACCTCTTCCTCCCTTCTATATTAAACTCTCACTTCCTTTTTACAGAGATACAGAAATGAGGAACACGATACTGGCTCAGGTGTTGGATCAGTCGGCTCGCGCTAGATGTGAGATTAATTTATTTATGAGGGGAATTCAAGTCAAACCAGGCCTTTGTTCAGAATAGCAGAACACAGTTATGAGAGGAAAAACTTCCTTTATTTCCTCTCATAACTGTGTGAGAGGAAATAAAGGTAGTTTTTCCTCTCATAACTGTGTGAGAGGAAAAACTTCCTTTATTTCTCTATATAATCCCCTGCTACACTAATGCACTTAGCCCAGGGCATGGCACAAAAGTTTCTGTAATGTGCAAGGGGTGTTCCTGAATGATTGTGTGGGCAGTTCCCACTGACAGTTCCACAGCCAGGATTGTCATTCACAGACATTCAGCATTTTTAAAAATGTTTGCACAGTTCAAATGTTTTACTCAGGATAACAATCTCATAACTGTACTGAGCTTAATTGTCAATCGATTTTTATACTTTCATTCACAAGAAATTTCATCACATGTCCTGGTTTGACTTGAATCTGTGTGCAATATGTGTGCTCCAGGAGGTGGCGCTTTTCTCACGAACCTCACTCTTCTTTTTGGTTTTAGTGAGTAACCTGGCACTGGTGAAGCCTGATAAAGCAAAAGCTGTGGAGAATTATCTGATCCAGATGGCTCGATATGGCCAGCTCGGGGGGAAGGTAAGCGCGAGCGAGGAAGACGAGATCAAAAGGGTTTTAAACAGAAATCACTAATACTGAAGGGAAAATGAAAATCGAATGGCCGAAGGGGTGGGGGAAGCTGGTGATTAATTGATTTACTACAAACAAGATTTTAAAAAATTAAGCAGAAATAAATAAATACAATAACAGAACAGAAAGAAAAGAAATTATAGAAAAGAGATTATAAAAAATAAGGAAAGAAAGGAAAGTGCGTGAGAGAAATAATACTACGGAACAAGCCAGACTGAAAAACAAAGTAAAAGAACAAAAATAATAGAAACTGAAAGTAAAGTAAAAATAGGGAATGGTCAAATGAATAGTATGGTGTGAACAGATCAAATAAAAATAAGAGATGTCTAGGGAAAAACGAAAGCATGATAAATAGCAAGCATGACAGAAAAGAAATGAGATGGTAGGAAGTTGATGAAAACAGAAAGACAAAGGCAAGATGGAGTGAGAAAGTAAAAGGCTAGAAAAGAATGCAAGAGAACAAATAGGAAGGTGAGTAAAGAAAGATTTTCCGAGCAGTAGTTGTAAAAATAAAAAGAAAGCAAGAAGGAGAGAAAATGAAAGAATAGGAAAGAGGAAACAATATTAAGAAAAATTAAATGTAATTAAAGAAAAGAAACAAAAAGTGTTTATATACAATAGTTCTTCTAGTATTTTCTGTGCTTCTGTGTAAAAATGTAAGTTTAAACATTCCCCTTAGGTGTATTTTAGGTTGTTTATTTCTTCTGTATGATCTAAGCGCCATGCTTGGTGGGTTTCCCCCCGGAGACTCCGGTTTCCTCCCACAGTCGAAAGACATTGTGTACGCTGACTGTTGTTTACAAATTACACATTATATGCGAGAGTGTGTAATTCTGCACTGTGATGGCTTGGCACCCTATCCAAGGTTTACCCCAGCTTGCCTTGGGATAGGTTCTAGGTCCCCTATGATACCTGCACAGGGGAAGTGCTGTCATTGTGTTCCACCCATGGTCCTGGAGGACACCCTGTTCTGCAGATCCCAGCCCTGCCATGATATGGCACCCTTGGAGCAGACAGGGTTAAGTTCCTTGTTGAAGGGCTGAGCTGCCAATGCTCCTGAGGAATAAATATTGAACTATATTATTATATAAACGTCTGAAAAATCATTGTCTACATAATGAACAGATTTTGGTCATTATAAACAAACCTATGTATTCATTATCTACTTTTTAGATCTCGGAGTCCGGTTTAATAGAGATCCTTGAAAAAGTAAGCCAACAAACAGAGAAGAAAACAACTGTCAAGGTAACACACTTTTCAACGCACATACTTTTTTTTTTTTTTTAATTCAGCGTCAGCTTTCTGTAACTCTCCGTCTGCTCCTTCCAGTTTAACAGACGGCGAGTGATGGACTCAGATGAAGACGATGATTATTGATGAGTATCTGCTCCAATCGGTGTGCTGGTGAGAGACAACTGCACTACTCTGCATCTCTGGAGAGCACTCTGGGAACGACTCCTGTTTCTTTATTCACACAGGAACATCCCATCAATGTTGTTTCTATTATATTACACATTTTCAATACTAGAACCTTTTGCCACAAAACAACAATTTACAGTATAATTTCTATAGACTGGCTTGTGAATACGGTTTCATTTTTGCCCCAAAACAGAACAGGCATCCTTGCCATTTCTTCATATGTTGATGCCTTGTGCAGCTGTTTACAAAATAAAATAATAAAAAAAAACTTGTCTACAAGTGTTACTTATGTTTTTACATTGTGCATGTGACATGTCAGGTTCACGTACATAAAGGAAAGACAGCATAAAAATATGTAATCATGCAATCCAAAAAAAAAGAGCAGTCATTCTTTTTCATCAATTGTCAGAAATTTTATATGAGTAAATTAACCCCTTACACCCTGTAACAAGTAGCTCATTTGTGGTCAAATTTTTTCTTCATGTTCTCTGATTTTCTCTCAAAACAGGCAGATTTGTAAATGATGCATACTGTAGGTTACAATGAGCCTGTGATAGTGTGTCTGAAGGGTAGATATATGG
The DNA here is from genome assembly GCA_011419295.1 of Clarias macrocephalus. Lineage (NCBI taxonomy): Eukaryota > Metazoa > Chordata > Actinopteri > Siluriformes > Clariidae > Clarias > Clarias macrocephalus. The sequence goes on from JAAGKR010005606.1 coordinate 24,848, forward strand.
ATGGAAAAAATAATAAAACAAAAAATATTTTTAAATATAGGTGAATGAGTATAAATACCAGTGGATAGACTAGTGCAAATTGAGATGTGCCACTGAACGTACTCATCTGCTTGGCAAAAGCTCCATACAGAGGATGTTGGACATGACAGACAGCATTTTATTGTTGTATCCCATATTACCAGATCTACCGCAACTCTGACTGTGAAAAAGTGTCTTATTATTATTTCTGTTTTATTTAGTTTTTTTGAGGTTCAGTAAAAAATAAAATATTGCACTCCATTTGTAAGTGTTAACAATAATTACATTTGTTAAAACTCTTAGATACTCTTAGAAAATGTTAAATACTGTGATGCTTACTGTGTATCAAAAAAGATGAGAGTTTTGATATGATTACATTTTTTAAATGGCCTTGGATTATCGCCATACCTTCTTATACTAATTGATAAAGTTTCAGGAATTTGAGAGATCATCAGTGGGGTTGAGTTCAGACAGGGCTCTATCCAGGACACTCACCACAACACACCTTAACACACCATGACTGCACAGAGCTTGCTTTGTGCCCAGGAGCATTGTCATGCTGATACAGGTTTGCAAAGAAGGAATGTTGTAATGCTGCACTTCTGTCTTTGTACAGTTTGGGGAAGAATCACATATGGCTGTAACAGCTATGCATAAACAAATTTAGTGATGCTACACAGAAGCTAAGCACTTGAAAACTCATGTTTGTGACTGAGTGGGATTTTAGTATCAGAGTGTCTATTAAAGGGTACCTTTAAAAGAAGTAAATAATTTTTGGAAAATTGGTAGGTTTCTTGTCATGCTGTAGGACCAGGTTCAATTCCCATCCAATGCCCAAACTCCAGCTATTGGATACAGTGCCGGCCCGAAGCCCGGATAGAAATGGAGGGTTGCATCAGGAAGGGCATCCGGCATAACGGAAGATCGGCGGTTCAATTCCCAGCTCAGCCAGGTTGCCATTGTTGGGCCCTTGAGCAAGGCCCTTAACCCTAACTGCTCCAGGGGCGCTGTACCATGGTTGACCCTGCGCTCTGACCCCAGTTACGCTGGGATATGCGAAGAAGGAATTTCACTGTGCTGTAATGTATATGTGACAAAAATAAAAGGCTTTACTTTACTTTATAAAACCTGTGCAAAGTTGTGTGTGGATCAGAATAGTCTGCTATGACCCTTCGATGGAAGCAGCTGAAAGACACACACACCTTCCTTATTTGCAATTTGAACATGATTAGTCAAAATCCATTCAGTTTATTTTTGTGATGTCATAAATGCAGCCATTGTGTGACAATATTTTAAGTACAGAGAAAATATTTTCAATTAAAACAAGGAAAGAAAAACTCTTAATTTGTTGTTTCCTACTTACAATGCCTTGCAAAAGAATTCATACAGTACACTTTGAACTTTTTTTCATTGAACATTTTGTCACATTACAACCACAAACGTAAATATATTTTATTAGGGATGTACTGTATGTGATAGAACAACACAAAGTAGTACATAATTATAAAGTGGAAAGAAAATGATGAAAACTTTTCAAAATCTTGTTTACAAATAGAAATCTGAAAAGTGTGGCATGCATTTGTATTCAGACCCCTATACTCTGATACCCCTAACTAAAATCCAGTGAAACCAATTAATTGATTAGTAAATACAATCCACCTGTGTGTAATTTAATCTCAATGTAAATGAACTTGTACTGTAATGTGGCAAAATGTGGAAAAGTTCAAAGCATATGAATATTTGGGAAAGGCCATGTAAATAATGTGTATTAACATTTTTTTTAAATAATTCACTTTTTTGAGAAGGGCTAATCAGCAAAATCATATTTTATTTTACGAATTGTTTTATTGATTTATTAAGTACCTGACGTTTCATTCATGACCTTTTAAAGGGGCTGAATCGCAAATGCCGGAACACTTCTTGTATATGTGCACTACACAAGCTCTTAAATCACTGCTTATTCTCCCTAACTAGTGCATTCTGTTATCTCCAAGTAGCCGTTTTGGACCCGGACCTTAACGGCTCACGCGTTTGAGAAAGAGGGCAGGGTTACTTCAGGATGACGTCATGCCGTCCTTTCGCACGAGGATGGTCCGAGCTCTGCCATTGGCTGATTTCCTTAGAGAACGTACAACGGACGATTTGATTGGCTAAGAGCTGAGGCGCGTGTCTGCACTCTGACCAATCACACTCGTAGGTGTCATATCATGGCGACTTAAATGTCAGTGTGTAGTAATTCTTACTCATAGGTTACTCCTGAAGTTGATGACATTTCTTTAAAAAAAATTGTAGCGTTAGAGTCTAATTTAAAAGAGCAAATACAAGTGTAAAGATGCCAGAGACGAGCAGTCAAAATGTTTCGATGATCACGTGCACGGCGCCAGTAAACATCGCTGTGATTAAGTACTGTACGTGTGCCTTATGTCTTTGTGGACATTGTGTGCGTGCTGTTTTTTGTGTACCATGTCTTTGTATGATTTTTTTTATTGCATTATGTATTTTTGTGCATTATGCCTTTATATGCCTTATGTCTTTTTGTTCACTATGTCTTATTTTTGCATTAAATATTTATATTTATTATATTTTATGTGCATCATGTTATTACAAGTGTTATGTCCTTTTATGCATTATGATTTTATCTGCATTATGATTTTTGTGCGTTATGCTTTTATGTGCATCTACAATGAGAAAAAGAGTTGGTCTCCAGACATCATGCTGAAGTTTTGTAACATTTTGTATGCAGGGGGAAAACGTGATGAAGAGCTGATTCTGCCCATTAACTCCTCCCTCAGTGTCACTCTACATCAGGACCAGGTGAGATAGTCCGCTTTATTCAAGGTACCCTCAATCATATCCACAAAAAAACAAAAAAAACAAGGGTAGCTGTAAATTAAATGCACGGATCTCGTCCTCACCTTTTTCCCGTCCTTACCTTTTCCAGCTTAAAACCACCACTACAGTGGCATGCAGCAGGACTTTTCAGGAAGACCGCATCTGGTTGAATGGCAAAGAGGAAGACATCAATCAGCCGAGACTGCAGTCGTGTCTTCGAGAGAGTAGGCTCCTCTTTAGCCTGTTAAACTGTCACGTCTTGTTCGAGTGCTTACCCTGACCAGTTTTTTCTTTTCTTTTCTCAATCCAGTCCGAAGGTTAGCACGGAAAAGACGGAATGACGAAGACCCTAACGCAGAGATCACGCTTTCTCATCGGGTGCATATCTGCTCCGTGAATAACTTCCCAACAGCAGCTGGGCTTGCGTCCTCTGCGGCCGGGTATGCCTGCTTGGGTGAGATTAAAATCAGCAGCAGTAGCAGCTTCAGCTTCATCAACACAGCAGGGAAACACTTAACACAGCAAGACAGTTATAGCAAAGACTTAAAGCATGTTAAAAGAGGGTTAAGTAAAAAAAAATGAATAACAGAGTGCATAAATTTAGCATACAGAAGCCCCTGAAACTCTACATGCTTACTTAGTACATGACTTTATAACATCTCGTTAATGTGTTTATCTGTCTCTCAGTTTACTCGCTGTCCCGTTTGTTCGGCGTGGACACAGAGCTGTCGGTGGTGGCACGCCAGGGTTCAGGCAGTGCCTGCAGGAGCATGTATGGAGGCTTTGTGCAGTGGAAGATGGGTGAAAGACAGGATGGAAAGGACAGCATGGCAGAGCAGGTGGCACCTGAAACACACTGGCCGGAGCTCCGGGTTCTCGTCTTGGTGGTGAGTCACATACGACCATTTGGATATTTCATCGATTTTGCACACATTTTCTGTTTGCTTGTGGATTATACAGTACCATGTGAAGATCCTGAAAGACCCACAACTGGTCAGAATAAATAATTATGAAATATAATGCACATATTATGTATTATGATTGTAATTATGGTAGTATGTTTCATTATTTATAAGCCCCTTAAAGTATGTGTGTGTGTGTGTGTGTGTGTGTGTATGTATGAAAATACCTGTAATTCCTGAATGGTTAATGCCAAACTTTTGTCAAACCCCTTGCAGTAAAGGAGTGAACCTTTGTATATACTTTTTTATATGTACTTTTGAAGTCAGAATTTTGTTTTTCTTAAAATTCAGTTTTATGTCACTTCAGGTCAGTGCAGAGCGGAAGCTCGTCGGAAGCACCTCGGGCATGCAGACGAGCGTCCAGACAAGCAAACTGCTAAAGGTAAAGATGCTCTTGAACACTGCATTAAATCCTTTTTTGTTATTGAAATTTCCATTAGAAATGAGATGTGAATTCCTCCCACACACACACACACACACACACACACACACACACCCCCACCCGGTCTGATACAGCACCGCGCAGACAACGTGGTCCCCGCTCGGATGGACGAGATGATCCGGGCTATTCATGAACGAGACTTTGAGACGTTCGCTGAACTCACCATGAAAGACAGCAACCAGTTTCACGCCACGTGCCTGGACACTTTCCCGCCCATCTTCTACCTGAACGACATTTCCAGGAAAGTCATCCACCTGGTGCATCGCTACAATCAGCATTACCGCGAGACCAGAGTGAGTGCAGCCGTCCTCAGCTTTTCATTCACTACACAGTGCACTATTCCGTGGTCTGTAGTCGTACTGTAGCGCTGTCCAAATTCTCAGTGAACAAATTATCTTCACTACATCATTAAATCCAAAAGATTGCCACTGATTATTACAGCTTATAATAAATGATTTTTAATCTCCAGGTTTACAACATGTTAAACCTGACAGAGAGTCATAAGTGTCCTGTTTGCACACTTACAACTTTTGTGTTTTCTGCAGCAACTTTAGGTATCTCTTTGCACAAAGCTCCAGAATTATTGGCACCCTTCATAAAATATATATACAGTGTGTGAAGAAATGTTCAGAAGAAATTCTAGTAGTGTCAATCATTTTCTAATAATTAATTAGATGTAGCTTATATTTCTAATAAAAATACATTTTAACACAGATTAAACTAGTTTACTATAAATAGAGTATTTCTTTTATTTTAAAGTTCCTTCCGTGTTTCCTAAGGGTGCCAAAAATTTTGCAGTTAGCCCTATGTCAGAAATAATTCATTATGGTTCTTAATTATGTTGTATTTTTTATTTGTATTAAAATAATTTATATTTATCGTCCACTCATCAGTGTGAGAAAGTACACAGGTGTACAATTATAAGCGAGTAGTAAAGCTTTAAAGGAAAATTATTTTTTTTTGTTCATTTTGCAGCTTTGTTTTAAACCATCAAACTTTTTGATCCATCACCTTGTGGAAAGATAAACCATTCTTTTTCCATGATTCATTTCTTCCTTCGTCATGCTTTTTTTTTTTTTTTTTTTTTTTTTTTTTTTTTTTTACAGCAATTTCTGTGCATACGTGTCGGAAAGAATTTAAAAAATGATGTAACATTTGGTAACATTTCTTAGTACGAGTTTAATCTATGTCATCTCAAACACCTGTTCCATTCACATGTCCATTCCTGTGCATTCTTCTGTAAAGAAAAAAATAGCTTTTCTTATCTCTCTTAAATTCTCCAGGTGGCGTATACTTTCGATGCGGGCCCTAATGCTGTGATCTACCTCCTGCGAGATCACGTGCCTGAATTTGTCCAGGCTGTACGCCATTTCTTTCCTCCAGAATCCAACGGTGGAGAGTCAGTCCTAGTCTTAATTTGTGCAAACTTTGAACATTAAATCTTTGATAATGATCATGTGCTGTAAGCTGAGTGCGTGACATGTGCTGTCTATGTAGGTTTGTAAAAGGACAGCACGTGCCCTCTGCCTCGCTGCCCGATGAGCTGATACGAGACACTGGCATGGAGCCCACACCAAGAGGCATCAGTTACATCATCAGCACAAAGGTATGCGACTCAGATTTGTGCCTGTGAGCACATACATTTGAGACTTAACAAAGCTGTGTTGATTTCTCGTCAGTAAAAACTTTCAGGTCCATAAAACTTTGGATTATTATATAGATAATTATGATTATTGGATTTGGATTGGATTATTATTAAATCCATATTATACCTCTTTGGGTGTCATGTTGAGAGTTCAAGTGAACAGCTATCAAATGCAAATGTAACACTCTGCACCACGTCCAGGACCAGTACAGTAAGTTGTACTGCAGGTTGTTTTGCATTTGTCAGTACAGCACCGTTGTATATAATAACATATGTAATAAAAATGTTTAGGATGTGACCGTGATGAATTCTGGCGAACAGCCAAAACAGAGCAGAAATATATTTAATGATGTCATCACCTTGCATAGGATTCCTGTTATGTAAGTAACCAGTCAGACTTATGTTTACAGCAGACACTCGTATTCAAAGCAACCCACAGAAGCACAAAACTCCCATCATGCTTATAATAGCATCAATAGATTTTTCAAAGTAACCATATGATTTCATATTTAAAATATAGCATCTTATTAATTAATTAATATTTAATGAATATGAAGTGCAAACGAAATCCTTGCTGTAGACTTTTTAGTCAAACTGGTGTTACTTTTTCTATGTACAGATTTTCTTCCCCCTCCTTTTTGGGTATAACAAGACTTGATTGTTTTTAGATAAGAGATGGAGGAAAAACATGTTTCAGTTCAGGAATTCTACGGGGGGTTTTCCAGACTGACATAGTACCTGTTTAACAATCACTTCAACGCATGGCAGTGAACACACACAATATATTACAACACAGGACATTTATTTTTAGTTTTGGAGGCTAGAAATATAAAATAATAAACTAAACTATATTATAGATGAGACAATAAATGAATGTATAGGTGAGTAAATTAAAATTCACATTCCTAGCATTGTGTAAATGTACTTTTCTCTGAGTATCAGGGACCTCTCGCGTAAGGCCTAACCTAAAACCCTATATAATTTTTTCTGTTTTATTTTTTCCCCAGGTTGGCCCTGGTCCTTGCACAGTAGACGATTCAACATTTCACCTGTTAGGTGCAGATGGACTTCCCAAGAAATCTACCTGAGTGTTAATATTAAATTTCTCTTGATTATTAAAAATAGCAAATTAAAACCAAGAACTATTATTATTATTATTATTATTATTATTATTTCTGTACTCTTTTTATGATCAGATGTTTACCATCGTTTCTATTTACATGTAATTACCTTTATTTTTGTGTAAATTTCCTAAGTGTATTTTTCTAATAAAAAATATATATATGCTATTTGAAAATACATTAATTGATCTCATGAGTATGTCCGTATTTTTTATGAGCAGGTCATTTTTGTGCCTGTTTTGTTTGTCAAAAAATCTAAACTGGTTACAGGTTGTCTGATAATCTGGTAATAAAAGTTCTAATATAAATTGAATGGATGGATAATTGGACAGACAGATCAGGGCTCTGTGTTTGGGCCAGTCAAGTTCTTCCACACCGAACTCATCAAACTACGTCTTTATAGTCCTTTATAGTTCTTGCTTTTCTGATATGGTTGATTCATACAATTGCCCTTTGGGAATAATAAAACCCTCTATCTATCTATCTATCTATCTATCTATCTATCTATCTATCTATCTATCTATCTTTGTACGCTGGGGCACAGTCATGTTGGAATAGAAAAGGGTTTAAGAAAAGATTAAGATTATCCTTCACTGGGGATAAAGGGCCTGATTGATACATTTGAATTCAATATTTAACAGGTTTGGCTGATAGATAGATAGATAGATAGATAAGATCACACTATTTAAAAAAAAAAGTTTTTGTGTTGGAAAAGATTATATGCATCTTTCCCTTATATTTCAGCTCAAAATATGACTCACTGCATGTTATTTGTTTTAGATCATTTTATGGCATCAATAATTCTGTCATGGCCCGTTTATGAGCTGTCAGTCAAAGGAAACAGAGTGATAAAGTCAGTCACTGAGTAACTCTGAGAGCTGTATTTTTTCAGTACATTTTTATCTTTGCCATTGTTTTTTTTTTTTTTTTTTTACATTTTTTTAAATTACTAATAAAGATTACAGTTACAATATTGAAAGAATAACAGTATGACATACAAGCTTCAGGTGTAAAAAAAAAAAAATATATATATATATATATATATATATATTATACCATTAACTATCCACAGTTCTCAGAAACAGCTTTCTTCCTTTTTTTTCTTCAGACAGCTTTTTTTTTAAATAGTAACCATTTTTATTATTTTTTTTTAACAATAACAACAAGACAACAACAAAACAACAAGAACAAGAGGGGTACACTTACAATTATGATAGAAAGGAGGAATTAAGTTCTTTAAATGTATTCATAGTTCTGGTTTCTTTCTTTTCTAAGTCCTTGTAATGTTTCAAAATAAATGTTCAAATCCACCTTGTCATGGGAGATATTAGGCGACATATTCTTAATGACCACTTACATTTGTGTATATAGAATTTACTTAGTAATATTAAAAGATTTAACATGAAAATGTGACTCTTCTCGATATCTTTTTTATCATAATAAAATATAACATCTCTTTTACTTATATTAATTTTTGATCCACTCAGTGTAGTAAATAAAAATTCAACATCAATCCAAAAAAAAGTTTACATATATACATTCAAAAAAGAGATGCAATACAGATTCCACATACATTCCACAAAAAGAACAAAATTCAGAAAGATCAGCTTTATATCTCTTGAGAAATCGGTTAGTTGGATAAATGATGTGTATAATTTTAAAGTATACTTCACTAATTTTGTTATTAACACAGTATTTATTGTTATACGTCCTTCAGACAGCTTTCTCGCTTCAGGAAAAACCTAGGACGTGACGACAAAGCTGGGCGGAGTTTGCGTGATCTGACCACGCCCACATTTGTTCTTTTTAATAACGGTAGAGGTGCGTGGAGAAGCGGCTCAGTGGCTGTGTAGCGAGTCAGGAGAAGCGCAAGGCGGTGTAATCTGTGCTCTTCAAACTGGTGACATGGGAAAGATCGAGTGGGCGATGTGGGCTAATGAACAAGCCCTAGCGGCTGGACTCAGTGAGTACACCAGGCTCTCTACATTCTTCAACACAAACTCTGTAAATAGCTCTGTTGTGTCTGTTCACTGGAAAGCGAGCTTTCGGCAAACTCACTGGTTTAACGCGCTTTATTTATTTGGTGTGAACTCCTAAGTTTTTATTATTATTATTATTATTATTATTATTATTATTATTATTATTATTTGCAATAAAGTTATCTGTGTAAAGGTTAGCTCGAGTCAACTTGTTTTTGCATGAAAGCAGCATTTCGGGTTAAAGTGAAACATGTCTTATGTTATAAATCTTTAAGGAAGTACCTTCTGGATGGAATAAACGTTTTTCTTTCCAACTTCCCTGTTTTAGTTTACCTCACCGGGGGCATTGTAGGAGTGGCAGGGCAGTTCAGAGACTGGCAGTTCGCCGCTTATGGGATGTATCCTTTGATGTCATGCTTTGATGATACGCGAATGATACAGTTTGTACAGTTTGTTTCACCTGTTTGGTCTTTTAATCTCAGCGCAGTTTCGCTTACATTATGTGCAGTGATTTGTTTACAAGACCGAGTCGGTTCGTTCAAACGACACTTTTTTTTAAAGGGTCGACTCATTAGAACGAGTCTTTTATTCATCATTAATATATATTATCTTCTCATTTTCTCATTTTTATTATCAAAGATCTGAAGTATGACACAAATACACCCAAGTGTGTTTAAATGAAGAGAATTGTTCGTGAACACACACAACACTCCACAGTCTGCATATTATTTCTGGATGCTTCTATACAATTAATGTAAATAATCAATATAAAAAAAGCTTGCTTTGAATATGTAACACATTTTGGTGCATACATTTATTTTTCTCATTAAAAACAAAACAAAACAACAACATCTAAGTGTCTAATTACGTCTTGCATGTCTGTCTCAATCTATTCCTTCTGACAGATTACAATTTTGCCCTTAATGCTCCTAATGATCTGTTTCATATATCCTAAGCAAATTAAGTCCAATGTTATTTTCCAAAACCAGTTTGTGTGAAACGCTCCATGACTTGTTCGTTACTGAACCTTCCTACATTCCTCACTCATTTCGTTCCACACCTTGCTAATTGGTTCCATGGTTATTAATTATACTGTAACTATTGATTCCTGCTAAATTACATGTCAGGGAGTGTGTTGTTTAGTTTCCTTAACCAGCGCACAGAGCAGCAGGCGTGTTTGTGTGTCTGCTCGAGTACCCACGGAGCCGGAGAGCCAAAGGAACAAGCGTGGAGAGAACGTAAGTGCTCGATGCAGTCTGATGCCTCGGTCGTTCGTTTCAGGAAATACGGTTGACTGCAGAAGTTTGCACATGCATGCATTTAAATAGGAGAAAAATATGTTATGTAGTATGAAACCAGTGTGTGTTACAGATGTTCAAACAAAAATGAGGATTAGGGTTTGTAATAAAACACTGAAAAAAAAAAAAAAGAATTGTAATGAAAGTCTAATTTCTTTGTGTGGAATAATCTCTTCCTATATTCCACCAAGGAAGTGAAAGTTGTCAAACTTTTTTACACGTTTTCTCCCTTTTCTTTTTCACTTCAGCGGCCAGTATTGCTTCACCGTATGTGTAAAAGCATTCGGGCCCCTGACTAGAAACTACTACGTTCGGGCGATACTCCATGCAGCGTAAGTAAAATCCTGTTTTGACCACATTCTTTTCTTTCCAAAAAAATGCATTGTCTGAGCAGACAGGCAGGCAGACAGACAGACAGACGGAGTTGCACATGTTTTTTTTTTTTTTTTTTTTTTGACAAATGCCACTGACACCAGGTGTCCATTTCTGTTCTTACTTTCTGTCATGTACTTGTTCACACCTTTAGGCTGAGTGTCCCTGGAGGTTTCATGCTCGCCACGGTTTTAGGCTGTGTCTGCCTTGGCATAGCCAGCCTCATCTATCTGTCAGTAAGTCACCTTTCTGCTTTTGTTTGACTTGTCATTATATCTGTTCTTAATCTTGTTGATTATAGGAAAATATGGCTTACTGGAAGAGGAACATTTAATACAATGCACCTTGCTGTCAAAGAAGGAAATTGCTATAAAGGAATGATTAATTAATCTCAAGAATTTCCTTATCTCACACCCTCACACACCTTGCTTACTTACAGTATATGTTTATTCATAGCTCTTCCTTATAGGCCTATTAAATTAAGGTCAAGTTAACTTTAGTTTCCTTTTAGTGCTACTGTAAAGTAGAGATATTTACCCATAGTTCTCTAGCCTCACTGTAAGTAATCAGCCCGATTCTTACACTCTGAACTTAGTCACTTAAAAAAATAATAATAATTCTGTGCTTCATGCAATAGATTTACACAGAACAGGAAGTTGCTTCAGCACTGCTTCTCATAAGTGACTCTTTGTCTCTCTACTAAATTATTTGTATGACACTGCAGCTCTAGCATGTGTAAGATTACGGCAGTCTTTAGTGAACAGAGCCCCAGGCGTAGTCAGGCTTAACATGCCCTCGTACAAATTATTAACATTATGCCCCCAGGAGGTGTTTGATAATGGCAAGTATGCACATTCCTGTTTCATCAGTCTCACTGTCTCACCTGACAAAATGTCAACACAATCACACAAGCCTTGTTTAAACAAGCAGAAAACAAATGATTAATTATCTTTTTATTCCATTGTACATCCCGTTTATATAGAACTTACAAAATGGTACCACTTAAAAGCTCATCCAGATAGTTGGACTGATGGATGGACACGTCGATCGGCCATAACGTTAACACATTAACATTAATAATCGATTATACTGTACAGTATATCAGTGAACTGGCTCATTTATGCCTGTGGAGACCAAAGGCCAGCCTGTCTGATCCGATCTCACAGAAAAGCCAATGCAGCACAAATCGCTGAAAAAAAGGTCAGTGCTGCTCACCAGGACACCCAATGCATCTTGTGGCGTCATGCCTCAAGGGGTCAGACCCGCTCCAGTGGCACAGGGTCAACCTGCACAATACTGTGCTTAATGTTTTTTGTTGTAATTTTGGGGATGGTTAATACCATGGTTTCTATCACGATATTGTGAAACTGTGGAATTCTTTCATCATATGCTCGCTCTCGTAATAGACTCCACATGCTCCTCTTCTCTGTTTAAATTTCTTCAATTCCAGTTCAGCTTTAATGTCACAGTCAATGAAAGGGATGTTGCCAGCGCCTTAAGTTTCTCCTATGTCATACGCAGCACCCTGAACGACTGCAGGGACTGGACTGCTTCTTTCTCAGGGTGGGATTTGTCTAAGCGGGTTCCAATAAATGGTGAAAGCAAATCTTCGACACTGCTGATCAGAATGCTGCTTTTTAGATAAAAGTGTGGCCACAAATGAATATACCGAGTGTAGAGAATAGATTAGAAACGTTGTCACTAAAGTGTAACCTTAACTGCATTTGACAGACATTTTATCTCTTCTTGCCAAATAATTTCACACTGTTTGTTGCATCACACATCGATTCCACACATTTGTAAGACAACAGCACAAAGTCTTATAACTATGGAGGAAACCAGATTACCAGACATCATCCGGTGACCACCTGCGCTTTTGGGATGGGCTCGGGGCTCCTATCCCCTTGGCCCCTTAAATAAGCGATACAGAAAATGAATGACTGTATACTATTATGATTTTAAAACTAGTCTATATACATTATATGTTTTTAAAGTTCGAGGATGCAGCAGCTTGGCAGCACAGGGGTATGATCTTACAACTTTCTGATTACAAGTAGTAGTCTTGTTCCAGAGCTACTGATCCATTAGTGCCCTCAGGAGTGCCCAAGGATACTGAGATGTGAGGTCATTTTTATGCTTTTTTAAAAATTCATTCTCTCTTGATTGTTTCTCCACAGGCTGCTATCCACGGCGAGCACTGGGAACCCATTTTGAAGAAGGCAGAACCCAGCACACGCGCCGCTCCTAGCATCAAGCAGCCCCCGCAGAACCCACCGCCACGCCCTCCTCCGGAGATGCGTAGGAAGAGAACAGACGACCTCGAGGCTGCATCTTACGCCAACCCCATGCCCGTGACCGCCGACGAACAATGAACGGACAAATCCGTCTGCTGGGAGGATTCGGATCCAGCTGCCACACTGAGAGCGAGGGAAAGAGAGGACTGAGTACTACTGAACAAACGAGAAGGGTGTATGTGCGCGCACACACCTTACTGCAGAATCGTTCTGCACAGACGAACAACGTTTTAAGAGACATGTTCGGTTTGCAATCCTACTGTACTATCATGTTACTGTTTGTTTTATGAGAGTGTTATTAGAGTGGGGATATTTTCGCAAGGAGGTATCACACAGTGAATTATTCTGCATCCATTGCACTATGGAGAAGATTGATACAGTTTTGTGCGGTTGTGTGCAAAAGTTTGCACACCCTTCCATCACAATTTTAAAGTTAAGTTTGTACATGCCAATAAATAACCAATAGTGTATGATAAGATCCTCTGGAGTAATATTTCTGGATCCTGACTGATTTGATCTTGGTCAAAGCACCTGACCTTGAGTTTGCTTGGACTTGCTTTCAGATGTACTGTTGACACTTTAATGAGCCAAAATACAGTAATTGAAGTGTTTTTTTTGTTTGTTTTTTTTGTTTTTTTAACAGGGGGTAAACCTTTAGAGACTTGTTGAGACTATAATACCAAATTGGTTTTATTAGTAAAATTCTGCTTTTACTGGCAAACTGTAATTGTTTTGTTTTTGTTTTTTTTTTTTCATCCACAAACCAAGGAATTCCACATTCTTACACTCAGTTGTACATTATATGTCTATAATTGTAAGTATTAATGCCGACTGCAAAATCCCACGTCATGCCGGATGATTTTACTGCTCAAACGCGTCTCGTTCAATAGTAAAAATCACCCAAAGGAGCTCGAACTTCAAGCAAATGAAGGTTAACCTTACTGTTAATTCCTAATCTGACGTGTGCTACCTGATAATGTAATCAATACATCAATGTATATATTTATACTATCTTACAGTATTTTTATGTTTTTCATATCAGAACAAACTGCGGGTGTTAATAAAAGGTCTGATATATCTGTAACGGCGCATCTGTTTTTATGTAAAACTTTGTTACAACTCTGTTTCTATTCAGTCCCAATAAATATGTAATGCTTGTGATGTTATCCTGTACGTCGTGGCTCTGAGTCATTCTATAGTTAAGCAATAATCACATGCGAGGTCATGCTCTTGTGCTCAATATCAGCACGGCTGTGATCATCACTCGGGCCGAGCCATCGTGTCTGCGCCTAGCGGAACGAACTAGCCGCGACTAGCGGAGCTGGCGACCGACAGTTGGTATTAACAGGGTTTTAACCCAAGTAGTTTAAATTGCTTACACATGTAGTCAAAAGGTGAGGAGAATAAACCATGTCGCTGGTGAACAGCCCTGACAAACCTGCGAGATTGACTTATATAGTTGTATTTCCCCTGCATTAGAATATCAGCTAACTTCCAGGGTTCTGGGTTTAAATCCCAAAAAGCATAAAAGTGAAAGCTAGTGCTATATATGTTGTACAACCCCTTGTTCCACACATCAAGTAGTGCCCTTGATCAGGTGTTAGAGTGGGATTTGGGATTCAGCCTTGTGTTAGAAGCTCGTTAGCTTTGTAGCTCATCTTAGCCGTGAACAAGACAACATGGACAGTTCAGAGACAATTCAGAATGACTTAGGAGCGATTACTGAGGAGACAAAGTGGTGTTTATGATGAAATAATACTCTACCACACTTATTCTCATTAAGGATTGTTAGATCACGTGGGACGGGGAGTGATACGCATGCTGTTTGATCCCAGTGCTGTTATGCTCTATATCAGCACTCATAGAATGATATATTTGGAGTTTATTTAACATAAGTAAAAAAGTATGTTCTTTCTCAATAGAACCGTCAGTAAATTCCTTCAGTGTGACTAGTTACAAAGTTTAAGCATTGAAAAAAAAAATTCAAGGTTAAGGATTTCAGTTTGTCAACTACACCCACTCACAAAAGTGAGTACACCCCTCTAATTTCAGCAAACATTTTAGTATATCTTCTCTAAGGACAGAACTATAGAGTTGTCAATGTGCAGCTTGTATAACAGTCCAGATTTACTGTCCTCTGTCATAGTAACTCAATAATAACTCAACATACAGCCATCATTGTCGAAATAGCTGGCAACCAAAGTGATAACAGCTGTACATCTTTAACCGTGCCACAAAGAATGACCTATTCCTCATGTTCATGTTTTTGCCAGAGTATGTCTCCAGACCTGAACCCTATTGTGCACCTGTGGGGCGTCCTCGAGCGGAAGGTGGAGAAGCGCCGTGTGTCTGAGATCCAGCAGCTCCGTGATGTCATTATGGAGGAGTGGAAGAGGATCCCAGCAACATGTAAAGTCCAGGCCCAGTAGGATTAAGGCCGTGCTACAGTAGATAATGATGGTGCTCACATGAAATATTGAGACTTTAGACACAGTTTTGACATGTTCACTTAGCGTCTACTCACTTTTGCTGCCAGTTATTTAGACAATAAAGTCTGCATGTTTAGTTATTGTTAGAGGATAGTAAATCTGTACTGTTATACAAGCTGCACACTGACGACTCTAAAGTAGATCCACGTTTCAGTTCTATAGCATCGTCCCTTTAGAACATATAATACAGTGGTTTCTGACTGAAATGTGGGGGGTGTACACACCTTTGTGAGATACTGTGTGTGACATTTTGAGCACACGTGTGCTGTGCTTCTTTGTGCTGCTCCAATCCTCCTCTCTTTGCAGCATCCCAACCAGCCCTGTATCTCTCTCTTAAAAAAAAAAAAAAAACTGGATTTTAAAACCTGTTGATGAGGAAGAAAGTGAAAGTGACTGATTATCTACACTGTTGGGTAACATAGTTGACAATTTCCTTATTTCGTCACAGAGCTTCAGTGCTCGGACTCGCCCGGCTGACCACTTACTTCTCATTTACATGAACAGTTTAAGATCATATTTCAGATTTTACTGTTAAAACCATAAAGAGTGTGTAAGCTATAACACTGTATATAACATAGCCGGTTAATTCATATACTCAATGACGATGAGCTGTTAGAGAGAAAATATAAAAACTATACAAATATATAAATATAAAAATATAAAAACGAAAATGAGAGAACACTTACCACAATGTGTTTAAAATGTAAGCCAAGGAGAAGAATGACGTTATTTGATGCAGGTCACTTGGCGTTACAGACAAATCATTTTTAACTTACAGGATGAATTCTGTCAGTAACATAGCAGACGAAATGAGCAATGAAGAGATCCTTTACCGTAAACTTTTTTTTTTCTTTTGTTAGTAACATATTGGACAGAACTTTTGCTGACATAAAAAAAAAAAAAATTATATATACATTGTTTACTATTTAAACATTTTAAAAGAAATAAGAAAAAGTTGTTTTTAACTTTAACAGTCTTATTCATAATTTTAAAACAAAAAGACGAGAAAAAAATATTTAGAATAAATTTTATTTACTTATCAATGTATATGGGCCCTACAACATTTAGTTCCGCATAAAGCATAACAACATGTATCACTCCCTAGTCCAGGTATTCTAATCACTGGTAATTACACTAACTGTTGCAGCAATTACACTAACTGTCAGTTGCAGCGTGGGTGAGGTGAGAGTAGGTCTGTACGGTCCGCAGTGCTGAGGAGAGAGCAGCTGCCTGCCAAAACCCACATTTGCAACCAGTCACAGAAACACTTTCAGCAACAACACGCATCAGATATCGTTATGTCGTCTTAAACAACACGCCGTCTCTGCAGTAATCTCTTCTAAGACGTTCCGAAGCACCTCTGTTCGAATTGTTCAAGCAGTTTTGTTCATGGCTAACATGAGCTAGAAAGCTAACTAGCGTCTAACACAAGGCTGAATCTCAAATCCCTCTGATCAAGGGCACTACTTGTGGTGTGGAACAAGGGACTGCACACGCTATATATTCGATTCAATTCAATTCGATTTTATTTGTATAGCACTCAAGCAACTTTACATACAATTAAGTTTGTATGAAATGTGAATGTGTGTGAATCAAACTGATAAGATCGTCCCTGATGAGCAAGCCGAGGGAGGCAAGGAAAAACTCCCTATATAGCACACTACATGTAGCTTTTCATTGAGCGTTATTTGGGTTTCAACCCCGGAATCCGAATGTTAGCTTATATTGTACCATGGAATAAGTGGAAATACGAAGTAAATCTTGAATGTTTCTCAGGATCGTCCACCACCTCCATGGTTTATTCTCCTCACCTAAGTAGTTAAAACTATT
>JAAGKR010005607.1:9203-33389 GCA_011419295.1 Clarias macrocephalus
GAGAATCGGTAACGCATCGGCGAAGGCATGAATTGAACTCAATGACTGAGCGATGTGACGCGCCATCTTGTTTCCTTTTATGCTTTCCTGAAAGCGCGTCTTACTTCCGGGTCCTCGTGCCGGTCGCGGAGTGAGTGTGCATGACAATTTATAATGTTGTTATGGCAAAAAGTCACTTCAACTCAATTCATTTCAATTTTATTTGTATCTTGCTTTTAACATTGTCGCAAACCAGCTTTACAGCTTTTCATACATTTTGTATGAAATTTGTGTGAATCAGCTTGTTCCTGATGAGTAAGCCGAGGGCAACAGTAGCAAGGAAAAACTCCCTGAGATGGCAATAGGAAGATTCCTCAAGAGGAACTAAACTCAACAGGGAACCCATCCTCATTTGGGTGATAATGGACAGCTGGGATTGGATCTGGAGTCATACTGTGTGTTAGACAGCTGGAAGTTTAATATAACAGTTGATGTCTTTAAGTTATAATGGAGTCCAGTTTGTTGTTGGAGGCTCAGGTAGACTGTAGAAATTTCCAATCCTGAACTATTGAGCGACTACAGCCACAAGTCCTCATAGAACAGTTGTCAGCATCAGCCGAGGCCAGGACTGTCTTCATAGTAAAGTGAAGACATACCAAGCAGACAACACAGGGCATCCATGCGACAAGATCCTCAAGCAGGAGCGGGAGAAATAAATTGCATCAGAAAACAGCAGAGCTGATTAAGCCCCAACTCATGTATACATTATTAATACATATTAACACATATTACGCATTTTATATTTCTCTTTATATTTCACAAATCTCTGACCTGTGACAGAAAGCTACAGTATCTGCAAGAATGAAACAAAAAGTTTACAGGACAGTAGTGAGACCAGCAATGGTGTATGGTTAGGAGACGTTGCTGCTGACAAAAAGACCCGAAGCAAAGCTGGAGGTGGAAGAGCTGAAGATGCTATGATGTGCTTTGGGAGTGCCAAGAATGGAAAGGATTAGGAATTTTTAGGTATTTTCGAGGGGCAATGTAGATAGGATGGTTTGGGGACAAGATTAAGATGATTTGGGATGTGCAGAGGAGGGATGAGAGGTACAGTACTGTATATCAGGAGGAGAATGTTATAGATGGAGCTTCCAAGGCAGGAAGGTTTATGAATGGGGTGAAAGAGGACATACAGGAGGTTGGAGTGACAAGTGAAGATATCTAAGACAGAGTTAGGTGGGGACAAATGGTTTGCTGTGGTGACACCTAACAGGAGCAGCCAAAAGAAGAATATTTCAGAAATCTGTGGAGAGGGTTGTTGTATGCTAGTGAGGCACATTTAAACTGCATATAACATTTGATTCTCAGAATTTTTATGATATGTTATTCACACCAGTTGCAATTGTTTCATTTGTGACCAAATGAGCAAGCGGTAGACAACAGTTTCCAAAGAATGTTTCTATCATTCCATATCAAAATGAATGACATGTCCTCTAAATTGCATAATATATTCAATATTAATAATAATTAGAAGAAGAATATATGGACAACTAAAAATGCATAGACCTATTTTTACAAATGTGTAAAAAAAAAATTATTTGTATTTGTAATTGTAAAAGTGTTTGAAGCAAATTATACATAAAGCAAATAGAATTCTTTATTCTAGCCTCAGTTTTCTGTGACAATAAATGCCACTATTTGTTTGTCTGTCGTTTAGAGTTGGGTTTGCCATTTCCACAAAACGAGGGAGTTAGAATTAAAAGGTTAAAAAAAAAAAAAAAGCTTGCTACAAACAACCATGGCATAATTCACTGGTTTGATGAAACACCATATCAAGATTATTTTTTTTTTTAACAAACTCTTCATCAATCTAATCAGACTCTAAAAGTTTTTTTTTTTACTTTCCACTTGAAGTTGTTCTCAGAAATATAATTTGTAAGTAAGTAAATTAGAAAGAATGCTGTCTTAATTTTTTTGTTGTAGAGGTTTCTAGTGTATGTTTTGTTAATGTTATTAGAGTGTGTGCTAGTGACTCAGAGTCCACAAAAGTAATCAGTGAGAAATGGACCCTTTCAAACACAAGCATTGGTACAAATGATATGAATTCCAAAATGAGCCACTCAATGACTTACAGCCACAGTCTTACCATAAGCAGCTTGAGCCCCAAACTCATTATTACTATGTAACTACATACAGTAGGATGTGGGTATGCAAACTGATACACTTACATCATTGTTGTTTGTTCAGGACCTGAAATTCTAAAACCTTGCCTGATTTTATTTAATTTCCATCTTCTTGCAGATGTCATTCTGATCAGCCTGAGCTTGGTTTTTGTGCTTCTCATCATGATATCCATCTTTGCATGCTACATGTACAAGAAGAGACAAGGCCAAAAAAACAAGGAATGTAAGCAGGTTGCATGTTTATTTATTGTAATTATTTTTTAAGTCTTATCTTATTAAATGAGAGAGTTTTTTTTACAGTGTACACTCACTGACCGCATTAATAAGAACATGTACAGTATATACTTGCACATTTCATGCAGTTATTCAATCTGCCAGTCAGGCATTAATAAATCAGCATGAATACATAGTACAACAAGGAAATCTCAAAGGCTTGTATACTCAATATTACCATTAAACCCTTTGCCTTGCTGTTAAAGGTATATAGCTTTTTAATGACTAAGATCACTCACATGTTCATCATATATATCATATTTTACCTATAAGGGAAAGCAAGTTATAATCATACCAACCTTATGTGCATCATATGTTTTACTTAGTTTGAAAACTGCCATAATATTAAATTACCATATTTATTAATAATGACAAAAAGCTATTAAACTAATGAAAGAGTTGTCCATGTTGCTTCAATGTCACAGATTGTATTGGGTGGAGTCTTGTGACTAAACACGTAGTAGTATGTTTTTAAGAAGACAGTTAATGACTACATGGTGGAAAAAGTATTGGTATATTTTGTTGAGTATTAGCATAATTAAAAACGTGATACTGTAAAAATGAAATTAAACAGTTAACGTGGGCAAGAATGCATAGATTAGAGGTTGGACACACACTATATTGCTAAACGTATTCGCTCGCCTGCCTTCACATTCATATAGACTTGAGTAACATTAACATCCAATTCTTATTTCAGAGGGTTTAATATGATGTTGGGCCACCTTTTGCAGCTATAGAATGATGTAGTTAATTGAGCTATAAAGAATCAAATATACACCCCATGGAGATAAACTGTATTAGCTAGTGGGCTTGATATTTACTGTACTGTATTGTGGAATGTGACTGTATATGAAACTGGGCTAGACATTGTGGTGCCTCAAAGGGGGGGCCCTAATAAGACACAGATGTTCGTGGGACGTGAAGGAATGTACAGTGGACATTACCGGGGGTTGAAGCATATATAATGAGAAAATGAACGGGAGAGAGGGTTTCTTTCCAACCCAGCCCAGCGGTTATTGATCAACTATAAAAGCCGTTATCTTCTGTAAACCAAACACAAGACATAGAAGCTTGTGCTGGACGAGGAGACCTTGCTCGCAGTCTCAGCACTAATTCATTCCAAAGTTGTTCTATCTGGTCGGGATTCTGTACAGGCCAGTCAAGTTCGTCCAAACCAAACTGGTGCATAGTCATATTGCAACAAGAAGGGGCCATTCCCAAACTGTTTCCACAAAGTTGGGGGCATGGAATTGTCCAAAATGTCTTGGTATGCTGAAGCATTAAGAGATCTTTTCACTGGAACTAAGAGGTTTTACGTGATCAGTCAACTGTGGAATATTTAGTAGCATGGAAAGTCCACAACTGGACTTATTGCATAGGTGGCATTCCATCACGGTACAACACTGGAATTCACTGAACTCCAGAGAGCGACACATTCTTTCGGAAATGTTTGCAAAAGTGGTCTGCATGCCTAGGTGCTTGATTTTATACTCCTATAACCATGGAATAGTTTTTTTTTTTTTTGAACAGCTGAATTCAATTACTTGGATGGGTAACTCAATACTTTTGGCAATATACACTTTTTTCTGTTAAAACGGTGTTTCCGCTGCGTTTATGCGCTTGTTGTGAAACTTAAAAAGTGAGTCTGTTAATATATGCTCATGCCAGTCTCAGAAAGATTTCTTTTTTTCCTGTTAAAACGGTGTTTCTGTTGTGTGTGTGTGTTTGTTGTGAATCTTAAAAAGCGAGGTGGGAAGAGGGAGGAAGAGTGTTACTGTGTAAAACGAGGCGAGGGAAGGGGCTAATTCCACACACACACACGGCGCCTGCGAGCACCAACGGAAACACTTATCTGTCAGGATTTATTTGTACTTTTTTTAAAAGGTAAAATGCAGACTAATTTGTTCTATTTTCATTTTATAGATTGTATTAATTATTTTTATGCATTTATTTTTTGGGGCTGTGGAACGAATAATTTGAGTTTTCATTATTTCTTATGGGAAATGATGATTTGGTTTATGAGTGTTTTGGAATACGAGCCCACTTCCAGAACAAATTATGCTCGTAATCCAAGGTTCCACTGTATATATATTTTGCCTTTTGCATGGGTGAAATAAAAACCTGCACCCACACTGGTCCTATTAGGACAAAACTTGCTTAGAACACAAGTTCTACAGAAACTATAAATGAATTGCATTTTAAAATCAAATGAAGTCAAAACAAGAAGGAACCGTTGATCATGAGATGTATTTTATGATTTTAACAAAGTGTTCTCTTATGGTCCAGCACATGCTCG
The DNA here is from genome assembly GCA_011419295.1 of Clarias macrocephalus. NCBI lineage: Eukaryota > Metazoa > Chordata > Actinopteri > Siluriformes > Clariidae > Clarias > Clarias macrocephalus. The sequence goes on from JAAGKR010005607.1 coordinate 13,935, forward strand.
GAACGAAGATGTGGTGTATGCTGAGGTGGTTCCTCGAGCAACCAAGCGGAAGCAAAAGAAGAAAGAGGACGAGGTGCAGTACGGCGAGCTTGTGTTTAACACTCCTGCCAGGAACAAGCACAAGGTGGCCAAAGTACAAGATGATTGTGTGTACTCACATGTCCAACACAGTCAGTGAGACACACACTCTCAGCCTGTCTCAGCATGCAGCAGATTTATTATTGTTTTTATTAAGCATAATTATCTAAATATTATAGTTTTAAAACTTTCACAGGATATTTACAGTATCCATACTGTATGTATTTTTGTAAGATCATTCTGGGAGAGGAAGTAGCTTTTTGATTGATGTTGATTAATGAAAATCTTTTTAAACAGTCTATCAGTCTTAAACAGACCCTTGCTGTTTCACTACTTTCTCTCAAAGTTTATATGAAAAAAAAATGCAGCTTGTTACAACATTTTACAGACAAAGCAGTAATTTAGAATTTACGCTGACAAACTTAAACTCACAACTTCAATTTAGTTTCATGCAAAACTGTGATTTTTGAGTTTTCTAAACCTACGTTTATGGTTTTCTTTGTAAATAACATTATTTAAAAAGCCGATTTATTATTAGATTTAGATCATGTGCCGCGTCCATTGAATGTACAGTAATTTGAACTCTCATATTAAACCAAGCATGAGCCAGAGCTTCTCAGAGTTGCTGGAATAGCCAAGTTAATCCAATCCTTCTTACAAATCAGAATTGAAATTTCCACAATGAAGTATTAAACAGATACTGTAAAAAATAACAGAAACTTGATTCTATTTAAGCACTTTTCACTTGCGGTGATATTATTAGCACTGTAGCCTCAAAACTCCGGTTCGAAAAAAGAAGGGTTCGAGTCCCACGTTTGGGTCCGTGTGCATGGAGTTTGCATGTTCTCTCCTGGCTTCGTGGAAGGACACATTTGAGATAATTAAGAATAGAAAAGTCTTATTTTAAATCAGCATTATTGGTAGTATTAGTATTTTAATATTATATCAGCATTGTTTTGTTGAAAGTGTTGACCTTTTAGACACAGCTGCGACTTTCCCGTGTAGCTTAAACTAAAAAAAGGAAGTCTGAATTGCTTTATTTTTTTCTAACAGACATTTCCATTTCCGTTTCCCTACTTCTGCTATCATTTCTAGTCAAGTTCTGTAATTAAGCAATGGTATGTTATCCCAGGTTTTTTTTTTTTTTTTTTTGTCTTAAATTATTTTTTACATTAGGATGTTGAATACAGAAGTAGTTTAGTAATGTTAATGTCAGTGTTTGTGTTTTTTACTGTCTTTCTTTCAAAGTTTGAAAAGCTTTAGGAATAATTTTGCATTTACTAGTTCAATTCTCTCGAAATGTGAGCACACTTAAGATCTCTTTGGACCATGCTATTTTAGGAAAGTGATCAACACCAAGATGGAGTGACATGGCCAGGTTTTTTTTTTCTTCATTTTTTTAGGGTTTTATTTTTGTATTCCTTAATGTATTTCACCTGAAACATTAAAACTATTTTGGCAGCTTTGGTTACACTTTTAATTTGTGTATATGGTTTGGGTTACCCTTGTGCTATGATCAGACAAAACTGCAATGGTAAGCCATATGAAAAAGCTGTATGGCTGTAGGCATGTGAATGCAGCTTCTTACAGTTAACTAAAAATAATCTCAAAGTGGGAAGTGAAAGATCTGCATTAACATCAGTTGAGTCCTAGGTTAACTTGTTAACAACAACATAGATTAATACAAACTAAACATTACACAATTCAGTTGTTCTCATCTGGTTCATCTGAACCGTGGGATTCATCGGATCAGCCGGACTCGTAGCGTGAAGTGAAACAGCCATATTCGAGGGACTTGGTTTGTGTTCATGAGTCCAAGGATTCTGTGGATTCTGAGGATTCGTTGAGCGCCCCTAGTGGAGGACCATGGCAAAAACAGGCAAAATTTGTATCACAATGTCACAACAAACTGCAGCTGTTTCACTTTTACAAGATTGTGTGGCTGGACATATTACTCTATAATCTGCTTTTATTTACACCAAACATATTTGTTACAAGTTACACATATATTTAATATTGTTATATTTGTTACACATGTAGATGTGTATTACGACAAACTGGGATAAAACATGGCTCTTGCAATTGTGTCACATCAGCCCTGTTTTCAATCCAACAACACAACTCCACCACAATGGGGCTGTTAAATGTGTGATGCTTTATCTCAGTGGTTATAGCGACCGAGCTATATGCCCAAAAACCTTAAACTTGAAACCCGGCTTAACCACCTGAGCTTAATTCTTTTTCTTTAATTAATAAAGTTCCGAGCAGCTTTTTTTTTTCCAGCACTACATTTAATAACTATATCAAGGCTTAGCAATTGCACAATATAGAGTGTCTCTTATTCTTAGTTTCAGCACAACCTAGGCAGTATGATAAAATACATCTTTTTTATTTTAAACAACTCTGAGCAAAAACCATCAAAATTATTTTAATCCGATATTTCTAAATATATTGTCAAACATGCACACAGATTAAACCTTATTTACAGATTAAAATTTTAAAAACATTATTTCTTTAACATTTATTCTTTAAATTTGAATGGAATTTTTTAACAATAAATTAAACAATAAATTGTAAACAATAAAAAAAAGACACAGGGGAGGGTCACGAGCCTGACACTTCCAGGAAATGGTGTTGCGTACCCCATTAGATGAACAGTTTTGGCATCGCCTGCGCCTCACTGTGGCTCTGTTGGAGCTGTTAAAATCTTGGGCAAATGCAACAGGTAGATGGTCACACTGTCGCTTTGCAGGAATTTCTGTTTTTGCCCCCAAACACAGTCCGCACGAAACTCATCCAAAAGTTGCAGGATGCGGAACAGTTTGTCTTACCCGGGTGTGCCTTTCTTTTCATCATTCTCTGGGTCCTGCCCTGGATCACTCACGTGGAGGTGAACCAGAGTGTGGAGGTGAATTGGATGACTGGAAACGGGTATGAGTCATGATGTTGTCCCGTCTCCAATAGTCCTCTAATAAGAGAGGAGGGAGGGGGGAGGGAGACATTCCTCCTCTTGTCTTACTTTAGCTTCACACACACATACACAGCGTGTGCGCGCGCAAACACTAACAGAAACACTTATCTGTCGGGATTTATTTTTACTTTTAAAGTTAAAGATAAGGTTTATTAAAATATAAATAGTAATAATAAAAAAACACTCCAGCGATGGGTTTTCCAAGGCTTCCGATGACTATAATAATAATAGATTCTGTGAAAGACACACACTTCCTGGGTCACATAACAAAGTAATACTAAAGGCACATACAATCACGTGGTCTTATGGTCGTTTTCAAATGCTTTTATGATTATAAAATGATTATAAAATGATAATAATGCATTTTTTGTGAGGTTTTCGTGATGCCATTCTCATATTCCGTAGCAGTAAAATTTACACCTTTTTCAAATAAGTATAACTTTTGTTTTACATGACACATCAGGAAACCCAACCAGTTTGTTTTGACTGAAGTCTCCCTCTGTCGACACACACTGACATTACACCCATATATGGAGTTGTTTCTAAATCGGCCATTAAACCATTGTTGCGTTTCCACCATGGATCCTTGCTCTTTTAAATGAAATCATACCTGGTTAAAAGGTTTTAACTAAAAATAAACATTACAGATACTTGTGATATATTTATATAGTAATTTTCTTTATTCTAGAAGGTTTTGCACATCAGTTTTGCACATACAGGCTTCTTTAAAATGTTTGCATAGTTCAAATGTTAAGATTCCCAATACCTGACATGATGTCTTGTACTGTATTTGAAGTCTTCTGTAAATAAGTTGTTAATAAGTAAATAAGGTGTTTTACATCTTCTACATTGAGGAATTTCATCACAAGTCTTGGTTTGACTTGAATGCTTCAGATGTATAAAGACAGATATAGCAGCAGACTAACATCTACTGTAGGTGTGTAACAAAACATTTGATTCAAAATACTGGCTTCATAGACGGCAAGGTAGCGGAGCGGTTAGCACTGTGCCTTGCACCCCAATCGGCCCCCCTCAAACCTGTGTGCATGGAGTTTGCATGCTTTCGCTGTGCTGTTTCCTCTGGGGACTCCGGTTTCCTCCCACAGTTCCAAGACATGGAGATTAGGTTGATTAGCCTTCCCAAATTGCCTGTAGTGTGTGTGTGTGTGTGTGTGTGTGTGTGTGTGTGTGTGTGTCCCTGTAATGAATTGCCACCTGGTCTGGTGTGTATTTTGCCTGAGCTCGTAGTATCCTGGGATAGGCTCCAGGCTCTCTTTAATCCTGTAACATAATAAGCAATTCATAGACAATGAATGAATGAATGAATACTGGCTTCATGATTTTATTCCCTTCAATTGTCAGGATAATTTTGAAAAAAATTAAAATTAAAAAACACAGAAGAACAATGTCTGTTTTTGGCTGATTAAAATTTACTAAATAGAAATGGCTTATGGAATATTGCAAACAAATTGCAGAACTGAACAAAGTTCGGGGCAGAAAGAAAAGGTATTAAGTTCAGTAGCTGTGACCTATATAGTGTAATGATCAGCCAATAGGTTGTTGACCCCCTCTTCCCCTCCCCTTTTTCTTTTTCCTCTCACTCTCTCTCTGATGCATCTTACGATGTATGGCTGCTCATCATTAATTTAATAGCTACTCATGGAAATATATGGATTTATGCTTGTTGACAAAAAAGTCAGTAAAAACCCCAAATCCTGCAGCCTCTTTCTCAGGCTCTGTGATGTGGATGCCATGATACAGTATGTCAGTTTGACCTGCTTAATAAATATAAAAAAATGCAATAATTGGCAAATGGCATTATAGGACAATAATCCACTTAGCTTTATTATACCAGACCACTGTTAATTATTTATCTATAACAGCATGTCACATCATGCTTTATTCCTTATATAGTAATTCATATCTACTTCTCTGGCAAGTATTGACATTATCCATCTTTCAAATTCTGACTGTGCAAAATGTACTGAGGTCACTTCTTTTACGATATTTAAATAAAATATGTATGAATACAGTTTCATACTTAAGAAAAGTACTGTATATGCACTAAATTTTAACAGACAGTTTAAACCTGATACTAAATTCTTTTTAAGAGCACTGAAACCAATTGAATCATTCTGTCCATTTCTTTAGGGGGAAAAAAAACAGGAAGTGGCCCACTGTAGAAATGTACACTTACTTCCTCCTTCCTACACATTAGTATATTTGTCATATATAATCTTACCCACACTTTTACCCTGTCTGTATTGTTTCCCCAGAGCTAAACTAGTGTGTGTGGGTGTGTGTGGGTGTGCATGTAACAATCTCTAGCTAGTGAGAAGCTTCAGAGAGAACTCCATTATGTTCATTTCCCATTAGTTGGTATTTGAACTTCGCTTCGGTTTTTACTGCGCTTCTGTGGACTGAAAAAAAATGCAGGTTGTCTTTGGGATCCTGCTGATAATCACAGGAGCTGCTTCAGGTAGGTTTCCTCCACAAATATGATTTTATATATATATATATATATATATATATAGAATGTTGCATCAGTTATTAATTTCCACTTAATTTTTTTTCTTTTTTTATTAATCCCTTTTAGACTAACCTTCACATTTTTAAGTACTTTGCCCCTAAGGTTTCATTACATTCATTAAAGTCACTTTTGGGCGGCACGGTGGTGTAGTGGTGAACACTGTCGCCTTGCACCTTCAGGGTCTGGTTTGATTCCTATCTGTGTGCATGGAGTTTGCATGTTCTCCCCGTGCTTGGTAGATTTCCTCCCACTGTCCAACGACATGTAGTTTAGGTTAATTAGCGTTCCCAAATTGCCCATAGTGTGTGAGTGTGTGTGTGTGTGTGTGTGTGCCCTGCGATGGATTGGCACCCTGTCCAAAGTGTACCCTGCCTTGTGCCTTAAGCCTCCTGGTATAGAAGATGAGTGAGTGAGTGAGAAAGTCACTTTTGATCAGAGTTGGTCTTTATTTAAAAAGAAAAGTTATTATTAACTCACAAGGACATATCATTATTTCTGTTTTCATAAATTGTTTCAACATACTGATTACCAGATCTTCTGTAATAGTGGTGTGACGTTACGCAATAATAATATTAACAGGATTATTTCTTATTTCTTCCTCTGCAGGTTTGCTGTTTCAGGATCCTGTTGTCTGTAGATTTACTGAGAGTAATCAGTGTTCTGTAGCTCTGGGACAACAACTGCACCTGCAAATACCCCTGGAGGATCAGTTTAACCTAAAGAGCACAGACAAGAAATTTACAGACCGTATAATTTTAAAATATAGAAAAACACAAAGTAACCCACCAACACCAAATATCCCAGGATGGCAGTTTGTTAATGATAATAAAACTCTGATACTAACCAGTGCAGAGAGGAGCAACTCTGGAACATATACTTTAGAGAGCTTTGATGTAAACGGGACTAGTAAAGGAAATTCTACTCTCCAGCTGAACATTGAAGGTAGGAACCACACAACCTCTAATCACATCACACACACACTACAACATTTACATTTTATACATGTATACAATTAATCACTCATTTTATAATCAAAAAGGTTTTAGGTTTTACTTGTATAGTACACAGCAAAATCCTTAGTCTTGAATGACCCAGAGTGTTGGTTTAACACTTTCAGAGTACATTCGTGACTATTAGGTCATATATAAACACTTGGGGTTTTAAATTAACACTGGGAATTTTGCAGTGTAGAATAACTGTGATGAACAGTCACGCCACACACAAACTCTCTCTCTCTCTCTCTCTCTCTCTCTCTCACACACACACACACACACACACACACACACACACACACACACACACACACACACACACACACACACACACACACCCTGAGTAATAGGGCAAGTGCATTATTATTAATATAAATGTTTTTCATCAGCTGGAATTCCTTATGCTCCTATACAACAACAACACACACATTCTGACAATTCAGAGAAAACATTGAACCTTGCTGTTGTATAATACCTTTAGTAATATACACCTTTTATTAATATAATTCTGATTGGTCAGCGTTAATTCAGATTTTGTAGCAATTACGTTTTCTCTTTCTGTTTTAAAAAAAATGTCTTATTAACTTCAAAAGAAATAGAAAAAAAAGGCTTGGAGGATCATCGGTGTTTAGCGCAAGTGATGACAGGAATCAAGCAGATGTTGCAAATCAAGTAACTACAAATAAATGCAAAGTAAACAATCTTTGGTGAACATTCACATCCATAAGCACCGCTGATAGCAAACACATTAATTATGTGGTAGTAACTGTAAGTCTGATGCACATCACCCCCAATAATGTTTTTTTCCCCCTATTAACCCATGTCCCAAGTGTTTATTCCTTACAGAGATTAAATAAATTTTTCCTCTGAAGTTGTTAAAAATCGAATTAATTTCATTAACAGTGTAATTAATTAAACTATTTATGAACTATGTAGAAATGTTTCTCTTCAAAATTTCTGTTATATTGTATATTGTAAAGACATACTGGATTATCGTGGTGAAACCAGCATCACATTATAGGAAGATTCGAATTCAAAGTTCCAAATACTAGAAAACCAATATAAACAGGAATATAACATATAACCTGCAATATTATTGTAAACGCATGCATGATGTTATAAAGTACAGTCTAACATAATAAGACTAATCATTAGATTATCTAGAGAAGAGCAGAAGTGAGGAATATATGAAACAAGTATCTTTAATAACCAATATTTTATTTCTGTAACCCACAGCTCGGGTGTCCTCAGTGAAAGTGTCTTACAGCTGCTCGTCACCTGGAGTAGTGAAAGTGAGCTGTTCTGCTGATGGAGACAACCTCCGCTTCAACTGGACTCCTGATTTAAACGAAACTCTTCACCTGGAGAACAGGACCAACACTCTCATACTGGATAAAGACCATCATGGAAACGTCACCTGTTCGGTGGAAAATCATGTCAGCCATGATCACATTACCACTGAAGTCCAGCCATGTCTTGGTGAGTCTGTTTTTTTTATTTTTATAAATAATAATTTAAACATCAGTAACAACAACGGTGAAGCAACAATTAGCATTCACGGGGGAGATGATCCAAGCAACCTTACTGATTAACTTACTCTTAAATAAACTCATCCACTTTACCTAATAACGCATTTTTTACGTGTATGTGCATATACACACTTTATCTACAATGAACTGGAAAATTAAATGTACACCTGAGGTGTTTTAAAGCAAAGTTTCTACACACTTTCTAGTTTCTCAATAATATGAAAAGCGAAAATTTATGAAAATCTATTTATTTATTTATTTATTTATTTATTTAACTGTCCCATTAATTTAAAGCGAAGGAAATGGTTTGTTATGGGTTGCTTTTTAGTTTTTTATAACTGTTATAATGTAAGTGACAAAATAAAATGTATGATGTGTCTCATTAAACAGAATATTGTAATCATTGACACATGATTAATAAAGCTCTTTTATAATGTTGTAATAGGAAAATTGCACTTTTTATTGAGCTGCATCATAAAACATCACAGATGTTTATTTTAGACCACACACTCCAAATAATAAATTTTTCACTTACTACATATTAAGCATTTTAGATTTCTGTTGCAAATCTGGGGAGAGGGTTGATGTATGCTAGTGAGACCCATTTAAATTGTACATAGCATTTGATCCTCATCTTTTTTTTTTTTTATAAAATGTTATTCACACCAGTTATAGTCGTTTCATTAGCTCACCAAATGAGTTAGCGCTTCTAGCTTCAAATGAAGCTAATGAGTCTACCGAGCCTTGACACTATTTACAGAGAAATATTTTGCAAAGAATGATTCTATTATTCCATATCAAAATGATAGATATGATTTCTAAATTGCTCATGGGAAATCTCTCCGTAGGAAACAGCTGCATAATATATTTACTACTAGTACTATTTATGTATACACACACAATATTTGCTTTCTACTTCTAGTTGTTCTCATTAATATAATTTGTCATAAAATATCTTGAGAGAATGTGGTCACAAATTTTTGGAAACTTCTTGTAGAGTATATTTTTTACTCTGCACTTGTTATTAGAGTATGTACTATTGATACTTCATTGACATGCACTTGCAGAGACCACACCGGTGAGCTGGGCAACCACTGCAAACCCTGGTATGAATTCCACAGTAAGCCACATCACGACTCACAATTTTATCATGAGCGACCAAAGCCTCAGCAATATCTCATTGTTACTATGTAAGTAAATAGAGTAGGACCTGGATATGCATAGTCATACATTGATAAAAGAGGAACTGTATGTATAATAAAACCAATGCTTTGCATGCTCTAAAATTGTATTAGTTTTCTTTATTATTGTTGTTGTTAGGTCATGACATTAAATTTTGTTTTACTTCCTTAAAGCCAACTTTTCCTTAACCTTACTGATGTTCTTTTACAGTATTTCCATCTTTTTGCAGATCTTATTCTGATTAGCCTGAGCTCGGTTTTTGGGCTTCTCATCATGATAGCCATCTTGGCATTCTGCATGTACAAGAAGAGACAAGGTCAAAAGACCAAGGAAGGTAAACATGTTGCATAGGCTTAGCTTACTATATGAGAGAAGATTTTTACAGTGTACACTCACTGACCGCATTAATAAGAATGTGTTTATACTTTTACGTGCATGCAGTTATCCTAGTGGCAACAGTGACTTGATGTCATTGTGTTATGTATTATGCTGCAGTCTTGGCCACAGAATTGCTTTTCTACAGCATCTCTATTTATGTCCCATATTCTCTATACTGTACACCTAGGCTCTCTTATATTCCTTATATTGTATACATATTTTTCTACATTTGCACCCAGGTTTTTCTTATTTTCTTATTCTCTTATATTTTCTTATATTTTTCGTACATTTTTTTTCGTACATTTTTCTTATTGGAAATTGTATATTTTTACTGTACATATATTTTATTATCTTATTCTTAGTTAAATCTATTTCTACTTTCTCTGTTATATTCATTTCTTTATTCTAAGGTCACAGGCAGTCGCCTAAGCATTTCACTGCGTATCGTACTGTGTATGACTGTGCATGTGACAAATAAAATTTGAATTTGAATTTGAATTTTGAATTTGAATATATATTTTTAAAATTATTATATATATATATACTTCCAGTCAAACCCTCAACCATTTCCAGGGTCAGGGTTTTGATTCCCACCTCAGGTCCAAAGACATGCAGATTTGACTAATTGGTGTTCCCAAGTTGCCCTTAGTGTGTGTGTGTGTGTGTGTGTGTGTGTGTGTGTGTGTGTGTGTGTGTGTGTGTGTGTGTGTGTGTGTATGTGTGTGTGTGTGTGTGTGTGTACAATTGGTAATTTGAACAAGTGTCACCTTGCAGCCAACGTCTGGAGAGACTCCACCTCTTTGATTAGTTTATCTTGACTTTCACTATATTACAGTATCAGGTATGGCTTCTGCCTGGTTGAAATATAAACCTGAATGCATACTGGTCCTTTTCGGACAAAACCAGACAGCCATGTGCTACAGACACTGTAAATATATATTTAAAAATCAAATAAAATAAAACTAGAAGGAAAAGAAACTTTGATCATAACAGGAATGTAAAAAAAAAATACTGTTCCCTTATGATCCAGCACATGCTCAGGACGAAGATGTGGAGTATGCTGAGGTGGTTACACGAGAAACCAAGAGGAAGCAAAAGAAGAAAGAGGACGAGGTGCAGTACGGCGAGCTTGTGTTTAACACCCCTGCCAGGAACAAGCACAAGGTGGCCAAAGTACAAGATGATTTTTTGTACTCACATGTCCAGCATAGTCGGTGAGACACACACTGTCAGGTGGTCTTAATAACCTTATTTTCATTTTAATCAAGAAATAAGTACGGGGAAAACTAGGTCATGCTGTTTGAGAAAAAGCTGCAAAAAGCCGAGTTACTGTTAATTAATTTGTTATAACGGGACAAACAGAAGTTTCTCTTCTGCAGCAACACAGCAACAATTCCGATTTCAGATGATTAGATACTTTTTTTGTTTAAAGGAAATATCTTTCAAACAGTCTATCACACATTATAACTGCTTTAAATATCTCCCGCGGTCCTTCGGCGACTGTCCCTCGGCAGCCAATCAAACAGTTGTGTACAGTCCACATGCCTTTAAAGTCCCTGGGGCGCATGGCATTGCCCCTCTCACATGCCACTTTCTGCAGACTTCTGTGCGCTTACTCCTGAAATCCAAAACCCCAAGCTAAGCTCAACACCTCGCTTTAAAAGAGCAGAACAAGCATGAGGTCCTTAGGTGATTATCTTTCACCAGCCGTGCCAGATTTAGTGAAAGGGAGGCTGCCTATAAAGTGAGCTCACAGAAGTGAGCAAAGAGCGAGAAAAATATGCGAATACACACTCCTCACGAGATAATCCAAGACAATTGTTAGACTTGGACAGTGTGACGTGTCCAGCAAACTAATTCCAGTGAATGAAATATGAACTAGCATATTAAACCAAGCATTAATAAATATAATCCTTACAGCCAGAGCTGGTGCAATAGATACAGTAAGTAAATCGACTGCTTTTGACAAATCAGATTTAAGATTTCTACAGTGTTAAAGTACTAAACAAATTCTGGAAAAATTTCCAGAAATTTACTGCTATATTTTCACTTCCTGTGATATTATTTGGTGTAATGGTTAGTATTGTGGCCTCACAGCTCCAGGGTTAAGGGTTTGAATCCCATCTTTGTGGTTCTGTGCATGGAGTTTGCATGTTCTCCCCGTTCTTCATGGGTTTACTCAAACATGAAAAGAGTGTGTGTTTTCCTTCCCCCTCCCAAAAGCAGGATGCATTCAAGATGATCATTATGAATGGAAAAGGCTTTTAAATCAACATTATTGAGAGCATTGGTGCATTAAAATGTTATCAGTATTGTTTTACTGACAGTGTTGACCTTTAGACACAGCTGTGACTTTCATATGCAGCTTAAATTACAAAAAGGAAGTCTGAATTGTTCTATTTCTGTTTCTCTGCTTCTGTTGTAAATAAAAAAAAAATACAAAACTGCCATCTTGTCTCTGTCGTCAACTCATGTATTTAAGAACTGTTACATTATGCCAGGAGTCTCTTTTATGCTCTTAGCAAATTTTAATTGTCTCAAATATTATTATTATTTTTTACATCATAATGTGTAATACAGCTGTGGCTTAGTAATGTTAATGTCAGTGTTTATGCCTTTTATTGTCTTTCTTTCAACGTTTTTGGATGCCCTAGTGTAAAAAAACACTTTTGTGCATTACAAATATATTCAAATCTTCTATAGTACATTGCAAATATACTAACAAAAAAGTGTTTCATCAGTTAATATATAAAAAGTATACTAATATCATCCTGTTTGGAATTAAACTTTAAACATACTTCAAAATACAATTAGTAATTATAGTACACTGTCCAAATATATATTATAGGAAAATATACTTTAAGTGAAAGGTCAGTGTAATTTCCAAAGCACACTTAATTAAACTTTGTTTTTCAATTTATTTTGGACTATTCGATTTATTTTGGATATTTAAAAAAATATATGCTCAAAATAATAATTGTAACAATGAACAGAACATATACAGTAGAATACTTATGTCCTTATTCATGCTTATATTGCACCCCTCTCTCTCTCTCTCTCTCTCTCTCTCTCTTTCTTTTGCGTGTGCACTTTCAGACTCGTTTTTGCGTGCGGAATCTCTCTCCTGTGCGTGTTTTTGTGTGCTGAAACCTTCTTTTGCACCTTCAAGCTCATTTGTGTGTTTAAACTCCATCTCTTCCGTCTATTCCAATAATGATGCCTGTCTTTGTTCAGACAACAGTTTATATTTCTGTTTGTGTGTTTGTGAGAACCTAAAGTTTTGTTGAAGACAAATAAACTATAGAACTGTTTTTTTTGTAAACATTGTACAAATTAAATCTGTTGAACTCATGAATAAAATCAGCCTGATCATTACTGTAATGTGGTTTAAAAAACATGTTATAATGTAGAAAATGAATTCAGCATTTGTAAATGGTGCTAAACTACTTTAGTGTACTGGTAACATATTTTCGATACAGTATTATAGAAGACTATGTGTACTGTATGATATTTTTATTAACCACAAAGTGTACTTTTTAGTATTTGGAATTGGCCACAAGTATAACAGCGTGCTACTGCTGTAATAGGATTATATTTATGGTATATTACTCCTGTATGTGTAAAACAGGAAAAATTTCTGTAATGCATATTACAGATATACTTATATTACATTAATTAATTTCAGGTTTCAGGTTCGTGTTAGTACAGTACATACAGAACACAGCCATATATAAGTGTACTTGGTGTACTTAAATTTCCACTTTAGCACACAAAAGTATACTTAATACACTTAAAATTGTTTTTGTACAATTTAATTACATCTTAAATGCACTTAGTACAAAATTTGTTATCCTTCAGCATGCTTAGGATTTAATATAATTTTTTTTTCATTTCTATAATCGTATTTTAGAGATGGGTTTTTGTATTTAACTTTAAGTATAAAGTGGAACCTTGGATTACGAGCATAATCCATTCGGGACGAGCGGGCTCGTATTCCAAAACAAATAGACCAAATAGAATTTTGATAAGACATAATGAAAACAGCCCAAAACAATAAATACATAAAAACAATTAATAGGTTCGGATAGCGAGTAATGCGGTTGCGTTCTGCAAGACAAGCAATTTTTTAAAAATAAAATTTTAATTGAAAAACGAGCAAGTCTTGGTTTACGAGTACCGAGTATTATTTAGCACACATGCGCTCCTTGTTTTGACGTGGAGCGTCACATGATCACAACTGAGCCAGTGGTTTTTCTCTCTCTCGCGCTGCGGAATTGTGAGTAATCGTCTCCCCTCCTGGGTCTTAGTGCTCGTCTCTCACTGGTATAATCAACATCCGTGCACGCATGTACTGTTTAATATAACACTGTGACCATGTATGTGCGCGTAAAACATATTTTATTTTGTTTGTATTTTGTGTGTACAGTGAGTGTGTACTGTTTATTATAACAAACATGTATGTGCGCATGTAAAGCAAAAGCAAGTGTCATTAGGGAGGTTATTTTCTTTTTATCTGTCTCAGCCTGCACTTTGCACACCGTGCCCATTCACACACACCCCCTCCTCCTCTTGCCTTCAAACACACATACTCTGATGAAGACACTGCTCTGTCGCGATTCTTTAAACCTGCAGGTAAAGTGCAGGTTATTTTTTTTATTTTTACTTGATATTTTGTATTAATTATTTTTATGTATTTATTTTTTTGGGCTGTGGAACAAATAATTTGAATTTCCATTATTTCTTATGGGGAAATTCACTTCGATTTATGAGTATTTTTTTTATATACGAACCTGCTTGAATGAATTATGCTCACCATCCAAGGTTCCACTGTACTTAGTACACTTAAAGTATCTGGCTGTGTGTGTACTGACGTACATCCATGACAGTAATTAAGTAAATTTAAGTATATATTTAATGTATTAAAAGTACATTACAGCAATTCTTACTGTGGTACAAATACATAATTAATATACTACGAGTATATTCTTATTGTAGCAGTAGCATGCTGTTATACTTCTGGACAATTCCAAATACTAAAAAACAGTACACTGTGAAATTAATATAAATATACTATATCACACAGTACAACAGTCTTCTGTAATACTGTATTGCAAATATGTTACCAGTACAAGGATAATTTACAAATGTTGAATGCATTTTTGCATTTTGAATGCAGCAGATTTTATTCATGAGTTCAACAGATTTGCACAAGGTTACAAAAAAACAGTCCTATAGTTTATTTGTGTTCAACAAAACTTTAGGTTGTCTTGCAAACACACAAACTAAAATTGAAACTGTTGTGTGAACCAAGACATGGATTAGTATTAGAATATACAGGTACGGTATTAGTTCAAAAGTGTGTTGATTCTAGCTGTTACACAGAGACTGAAAACAGGCCAAGAGCTACAGAGCATTATACCAGAAGTGGAGTACATACGATTTTTCAATAACACATTAGACAATAGACTCTATAGTTTAAACTATGTACTTAATTTTAAAATACCTAACAAAAACCATGAAATTTACCTTATGCCGATGAAAATAAAATAATAACGATATGCAACGATGCAGCTTCCAGACGTGAATTCAAACTAGAAGCAATGAACTGGGGAGCCAATCAGAAAACAGATGGTCTGAATCTGCCCGTCTCCAGTTTCTGATTGGCTGGTGTTGCCCCTACTGTAGTCTTTGGTTGGCTGGAATAGTTGCAAAGTTATAACGCAGTTTGTGAAGTGTAGCTTTATGATAGTGAGCACACAGAAGAGAGAGAGTTCAAACATAAATTATCTTGAAGGCGCAAAAGCGAGTTTGAGAGTGTGCATGAGAGAGAGATTCAACATGCAAAAACGAGTCTGAAAGGGCATGCGCACGAGAGAGTAATGCACTAAATACAAACTTAAATAAGTACATATTGTCATGGTGTGTGCCTGTGATGGGCATGCACCCAAATCAATATCGCTCCTCGCTCACCTCGAAGCTCACTAGTTAGGCGTGGTTGGTGAAGCATCGCCGCTAATGGTCCTGGGCTTCTGTTGCACTACAAAAAACAGCGGGAAGTCTGTTGGGAGACTGGACTTCACTATGTGGTCCGGAAGCAAAGCAAAAGCAGCGCCCGGTGAATTTTATTAAAGAGAGTGGCATGCGAGCGGGGCGATGTGATGCGCCCCAGAGACTTTAAAAAGAAGACCGGAATGCCGGACAGCATGTGAACGAACTGCTTAAGCCTTTGTGCCACATTTGCTTCCGCGGCACAGAAGAGGAAAAGGCCACCAGGAGGAGTGTGTTAGGGCCTCTGATCCCAGCCCGCATGCCAAAGGGGCACTGCCCACCAGACCTTGCACGTGCACATTTCTTTCCTTCCCTTTCTTTCCATCCTCCCTCCTTTAACCCTTTTTTTCCTTCCCATTTATCATAAATAAATGACCCTTTTTCCCATAAGACCTTGCCTTGTGTCCCTGCTTTATGGTGCTGCCTGTGCACATAGGGTCGAAACCGTTACAACATGAATAAGTACATTTAAATTTAAGTGAAAATATACTGCTACCACCATATATTTAAATATATATTCTAATGTATACGTTCAGTAAATTTCTCCAATGATTATTTCGAGCATAATAAAAAATAAATAAATAAATAAATAAATAAATTTAAAAATAAAGTTTAAAATTGGTAAAAGCATGATGTTAGTATACTTTTTATATATTAACTGATGGTACAACTTTTTGTTAGTATATTTGCAATGTTCTATTGAAGATTTAAATATACCGTATTTGTAATACACTAAGGTGTATTTTTTTACTGGGGGTGTAGGGGCTATCTCAGGGATTAGCAAAAGTAATTTCAGCGTGCAAAAACAAGTTTGAAAGACTGTGCGAGAGAGATTGCAAAAACGAGTCAAAAGCACAACGCACAAGAAAATAGTGCACTAAATATAAGCCTAAATAGGTACATATGAATAAGTACATTTAAATTTAATTGAAAATATACTTAGACTACCGTATATAAAAATTTGTATTCTAATGTATACTTTTTGTACATTTGATTATTTCGAGCATATTTTAAAAAATATATTTTAAAAATTTATTGAAAAACGAAGTTAATGTGTGCTTTGAAAATTAGAACAAGGGTTTCACTTAACGTATATTTTCCTATAATATATTTTTGGAAAGTGTACTATAATACAATTATTTTAAAGTTTAAAGTTTAATTCCAAAATTTGGTAAAAGCATGATGTTAGTATAATTTTTTATATATTAACTGATGGTACTTTTGTTACTATATTTGCAATGTATTATCAAAGACTTCAGAACATTTGGAATACACTAAAGTGTATTTTTTTTTTTCACTGGGGAAGGCTTCTAGTTCTAGTAATATTCTTTGGTTGTCGTCCATGCACAGCTCTTTTAAGATCTACCCACAAATTTTCAATGTTGTTTAAATCAGGGGACTGTGGTGGTCGTTCCAAAACCTTCAGCTTGCGTCTCTTGAGGTATTTCATAATGGATTTCGAGGTATGTTTAGGATCATTGTAATTTCTAGAAGCCATCCTCTTTTCAGCTTAAGCTTTTTTACAGACGATGTGATGTTTGCTTCCAGAATTTGCTGGTATTTAGTGGAATCCATTCTTCCCTCCACCTGTGCAATGTTTCCTGTGCCACTGGCTGCAACACAACCCCAAAGCATAATAGATTCACCCCCATGCTTAATAGTTGGCAAGGTGATCTTTTCATGAAATGCTCCTTTTTTTCATAAACATGCTTTTGCTGATTGTGGCCAAAGAGTCAAAGGTGCACTACCACTCCTGGTAGTCTGCTAAATCTTCCTGCAGGTTTTTTGCAGTCAAATGGGGGTTTTGATTTCTCTTTCTGACCAGCATATGAGCAGTTCTTGACCTCCTCCGTTCCGCTGAACTGCCATCTCTTAATTACATTTCTCACTGTGGAAACTGCCAGCTGACAATGCTTTGCTATATTCTTGTAGCCTTCTCCTGCATTGTGGGCATCAATAATTTACATTTTCAGAGTCTTAAACAGCTGCTTAGAAGAACCCATGGCTGTTGAGTGTCCACAAAAGTGTGCACAAAGTTAGAAGAGTCAAAGTATTTGTAAAACTTTGAAATTGGCATTTACTAATGAGAGTTGTTGCCATGCATCAGATCTAATGGGCTGATTAAGGTCTGAAACCTTGTAAAAAGAATCTGAGACCCTGGAACTCTTAGGGTGCTCAAACTCTGGAACTCCTGGAATTCTTAGAGTGCCATAATAAGGTTTTTATTTTTTTAGTTTTGTTCAATTTATGTCATAAGAAATAACTATGCATCAATAAATTTTTATGAAAATATTGTCCATTTCTTTTCCATTTCCAAGAGAGTCTGTGTTAACATAAATCACCAAAATCTGTTATTTATCAAGGGGTGCCCAAACTTTTGCATAAGACTGTCTAGAACCTCAGATTGTGAGTAACCCAGTTTGTGACTGTTCCACAATACAAGCAAAATTTTGAAATAAATTTTGACCAAAACAATAAACAAGCGAGTCCTGATAAGTGAGTACCAGGGATCATGTGGCACGCATGCGCTTCTTGTTTTGATGTCAAGCCTCACGTGATCACAACTGAGCCAATCTTTTCTCTCTCTCTCATGCTGTTGAATTGTGGGTAATCGTCTCCCATGCTTTGTCTCAGTGCGTGTGCATCGCTCGTATAATTAACATTCGTAAGCTTGTTTACGGCTTAGTGTAACATTGTGACCATGTGTGTGCATGTAAAGTAATGGCGCATGGTCTCATTACTCGAGTTCTGTTGTTATGTCTAGATAATGTCTAGGTAGATAGATAAAGATATCTAAAGATATAACACCAACATGTCAGGTAAAGCAAATCAACTTTTTAATGGTGCACAAAGCTTTGCACATCTAGATTTTGCAATATTGCTCAGGTAGAGTTAAATTAGTGCAGCAGTAAAGTACCCACCCTATCATCTGGAGATCGCAAGTTCAAATCCCAGGTGATGCTGGGGTTTCACTCTGAGCTCTGACTAGGCCATGCAAGGACATTCACCTTTTCACCACTGTGCGATCAGTTTTGTTGTGTGCATCTGGTCATTGTCATATTGGTAGGCAAACTTGCTTTGTAGCAGAGAGCAGTAGATTTTCCTCAAGAATTAGTTTTTTTGCCCCATCCATTTTCCTTTTATCCTGACAAGTGCTCCAGTCCCTGTTGCAGAGAAAAACTTTCATAACAGGATATTACCACCTCCATGCTTTACTGTAGGAATTGTTAGTATTTGGATGGTGAGCTGTATTGGATTTTCACCAGACATATTGTTTGGTGTTGTAGAAATAATTACATTTTAGTCTTATCTGACCATAACACCTTTTTCCATGTAGCCTCAGAATCTTCAAGGTGATTGCTGCTTTTGCAAGCCGAAGTTGTGCAGGCTTCTTGTAACCCTCCCACACAAACCACATTTGTGATATGGCTGTCACATGCAAACACTGGCCATTTGTTGCCATGAATTCCTGCAACTGTTTCAGAGTTACTGTAGGCCACTCCCTGACCAGTTTTCTCCTGGATCTGGCCTCCAGTTTGGAGTGAAATCCTGATCCAGCTTAATAATAGAGTTCACTATGCTTCTAATTCTTTTGTATACATTCCCCCTGATTTGTGCACAACTTTATCATGGAGATTTTTTGACAGTACCTTGCTACCCTTGTTTGCTTCAGTTGCATTAACACAGACTGTATGCTCCAGTTTTTCATGCTGAGCAAATCAAAATGACCACAGCTGATACCAGTTG
>JAAGKR010005608.1:0-49527 GCA_011419295.1 Clarias macrocephalus
GTGCTCCCTGAAGGAATGGGTTTGACACCGGTAATGAAGATGGAGGAAGGCAATTTGGTTTCTACTCCACCAACTTGTCCGTCACTGATTTTAGCCAGCTCGTTCAATTTGCTGTTGCTGTGATCCGTCATGAAAGTCTAATCGAATCGAAAGGTTACAGCATGGCAGTTTTAATTAAATTTCTAATTTTTTTTGGAGTGGTGCTAAGAGAAGATGATAACTAATGTGATGAAAAAAATGAGAATATATGCAGCTAGTGCATGTTGAAATACTTATGATGAACTGATAAACTACTTTATTTTCATCTTCAGTACGGGGATTACGACCCCAATGTCCACACACCAGGCTTCCTGGCCCAAGAAGAGCTTCTGCCAAAGAGGGTAAGTCATTTATTCCCTTCAGAGTAATTCTGTCATATTGTTTTGTCCTGTGGTATATACAAGTATATATATAATTTTCTAAATATTATATTTTTAAAGCTATTTTACATAAATGTAAATAATTTTATTTTAAAGTGATTTTCTGTTCAGATCTTTTTTTAAATACATATGTTTCTATTATTATTATTATTATTATTATTTTGATGATGATCATAATGATGATGATGATGATGATAATATTAATACATAAAAAAAACTAGAAAATTGATTTAATGAGAAGATATACCATCAATTTAAAATTAATAAAAAATAAATCAATTATTGTTGTTGTTTCTGCTGCTGCTGTTGTTGTTAATAATAATAACAATATTAAGAATAATATATTAAAAACAATTTTAAAAAATCACTTTAATGAGAAGATATTTCATAAATTCTAAGACTTTTTAGCAATAAATTCTTGCTGGATACAGAAATTATTATTTCTTCTGTTGTTGTTATTATTATTATTATTATTATTATTATTATTATTAACAACAAAAGCAGGAATAATAATAATTTCTGTATCCAACAGTAATTAATTAAGTTAAAAATTTTTTTATAAATAAGTCAATACTACTACTACTACTACTACTACTACTACTACTACTACTAATAATAATAATAATAATTCTTGTATTCAACAGTTATCAACTTTTAAATGCTTTATGTAATATTTTAAAAATATAGATGACAAATTAGGTTTATTTTTTAAACAAATGTAAATCATCTAATTATACTGATTTCTGACTTGAATTCAATTTGACTGAATTAATTTTAATATAAATGTTAAATGTCATTATTATTTTTAATAATTCTAATATATTAATCCAATTCAATACAGTTAACATTTAAATATTATTATTATTATTATTATTTAAAATCTTTTATCTAGTTATTTATCTATTTATTTTAAAAAGTTATATGAGCCTGGATGTGTGTATGATTACGTGGACTCTTTCTCTCTCTCTCTCTCTCTCTCTCTCTCTCTCTCTCTCTCTCTCTCTCTCATGGCTCTGTGTTGTGCAGGTGATTAATCTCTACCAGATGACTGCTGAGATGTGGGAGGAGAGAATCACACTATGCTACGCTGAGCACCGAGGCAGGACCAGGTAAAAAAAACACACACACACACACACACACACACACACACACACACACACACACACACATATTTATATACACTTCTTAGGCTTGGACACAGCTCAGACACAGTTATCATCACTGTCTTGAGAAAAAGTGTTTGGCGGTCTTGGAGGCGTTTTTGCATACTTTACTCTAGCACACTGCAGTGTTTAGGTTTTAATGACCCACGCACACACGCACACACGCACACGCGCACACGCGCACACATGCACACACGCACAGACACACAGCTGGACTTGGCTTCACATCAAAAGAAAGTCAAGATAATGAAGCGCTAATGACTTTTTAAGTACTGCTGCGTTCACTTTTTCGTTAGCCTTCAATCGCGGTTTTCTCATCATTTCTACTTTAATGCGGATTAAAGATTTCTTGACTTCCTTTCCATAACTCCGACATCGTGTCTGAACCAGCAGTCTGGTCACTTTTCTCCTGTAAAAATCACAACAGTATTAACAAACTAAATCAGACTTTTATGAACATTTTATGAACATCATAAATATTTATGAAGCGACACAGAACATGTTTAAACTGACTGAATTGTCACATTTGTGCTAAAACGCAGGCAAGATTACACTGTACTGATGTATGACACATGTAAGAGGCCATGCTTTAAAATATATACATCAGGGTTGCCAGATTGTGATGTTTTCAACCCAGTTTAGCATCGCTTTTCATCTTGGGATGGAAAAATATTTTTTAGTCCGGTAGTAAAAGTAAGTAAACACAGCATCTTTCTCTCTCCGTCCTCTCTTGTTGTTGGTTGTAGACTTGATGGGAGAGTGACCTAATTATAGTGCCCTAATTATAGGTGGGATTTGACTTAATTTGGGGAGAAATTTGAAAAATCTTGAAAAAATTTATATTTAAAATAGAAAAGAAAAATCAAGATCCTTAGGTTTCTGCTAAATACATGTAAGTGGTAATGAATAAACGCAAAGAGTAAATAACTTGACTTTTATGAAACACATAACAAAACTAAATTAATGTTTTTCAAAGTCAGACTTTAGGAAATCATAAATTTCCAGTAAAATAAGTAAAAATAAAATCCCATGTTTCCATATTTTTTCTAGCATTATAAGTCATTTGGATTATCATCAGCTAAAAAACAAACAAACATTGGTGTAAGTGGTCCTCGACTGGAAGGAGCTCACGTGTATTGTACAAAAATAGACACTGCAGAGCACCAGATACCAATATTTATAATTGTATACAATTACATTGTATGTTACATTGTACTGTATATCCATGTCAAAGGCGAATAAGACTCACTTTTTCGGACTTAAGAACAAATCAGACTTATGAACGAGTTCTGTTCGAGGAGGACGTTCATAAGCCGGGGACTACCTGTAATGGGATAACGTTGTTTTTATTTCACACTGGCGCCTCATGTACATGTTTAAAGATGACAAAAAAAGTGAATTTTGCATGTTTGGTCACGTTTACGCATTTGACAATGATTTAAATTAAGTTGAATGTACTTTAATTGTTTGAACAAATCTGACTTATGAACGGAATGGAAGTCGTTTGAAAGTCGGGGGACTACCTGTATCTTTTTTTTTTTTTTTTTTAATACAAGAGAAAAAATATATAAACCCTTAGCGCAGTAACTATTACGTCCTGATATTTACTGCTGTCTGAAAATTACCTGCATCACCTTTAATTGTAATTGTATTAAATAAAGGTTGTGTTATGTTTTTTTGTTCATATCTTTATTTTTCCCCCCTTTTTTCTTTTCTCATTTGTTCCAGAGACGAAGCCGAGATGGAGTATTTAAAAATAGCCCAGGATTTGGAGATGTACGGGATCAATTATTTTCCTATCCGGGTAGGAACCGCCCCCTCGTGTCACTGTACCCCTGTATAACAATACTGCTGTGGATTCTCTCACCATCACACCAATATACGCTTGTTACTGTTTAACCTGAGTATGAGTGACTCTTACTGTCAGTTAACCAGTTCTCTCACACACACGCACACACACACAGTATGGAGTAGTTCAGTTGGGGTGTTAATATTCTCAACATACACGCTGTGATTTAATTTTTCACATTTGCATGTGATTGTTGTAACTTCAGCATGCATCCTGTAGATAGATGGGTTTTGCCACAGTAGCCCAAGGATTTGATGGTGATGATGATGATGATGATGATGGTGTTGTAACTAAGTTGGACTTGTTTTGTTTTGAAGAATAAAAAGGGAACGGATCTGCTGCTCGGCGTCGACGCTCTGGGACTGCACATTTACGAGCCGGATAATAAACTGACGCCTAAAATCTCTTTCCCTTGGAACGAAATCCGCAACATCTCCTACAGCGACAAAGAGGTACAGTATAAACGTCCCTCTCATAGGGACATTTATTAAACATTAAACACTTACAAACACTTACTGGTTTCAGAGCTCTTCCAAAGTGTGTGTGTGTGTGTGTGTGTGTGTGTGTGTGTGTCAGGGGTGCTTCTTATATGAGGTCACAATAGGGGATAATCTAGTTGCCTCGTTTTTTGAAAATATCTGTCCTGTAATGAGTTCACAGTCCAATACAGTGGAAAACAGCTCTGAGACACGATGGCGTCCGGGAGTCCCGTGCGCAGAGACAACATTGTTACATTTGACACGCGAGATTCATTTCCTTCGGCGTGATTACCAAATTTGGCCACATGATGGCAGTGTGGGGAAAGGGGACAGAGATTAATTCAAGTGGATCGGTATGCTTTACGTTCTATTTTCGTGTCGAAGACTCACTTTGTCAGACTTAAAAACAAATCAGACTCATGAACAAGTTCTGCTTCAGGAGCACGTTCGTAAGTCGGGGACTACATGTAATGGGATAACATTTGTTTTTTTTTATTTCACACTGGTGCCTCATGTGTATGTTTAAAGATGACTTTTCTTTCTCTTCTTTTTAAGATGAAAAAAAAATTGCAGATGGATTTCACAGGATGTTACAGAGAACCCATAAACTAAAAACATACATTTTAATTTTTACAACGTTTTATTTCGACGTTTACGCAGAGCGTCCTGTATACAAGTCGTTGTTTAAGTTGTTGCTATAGTAACTAGTAAGTAGATAATGTCAAGGTAATGTCAGACCTGCTGTTATAGAAAATTGAACACCATCATCTGACCAGTCAGAATCGAGAACTTCGTGCTAGGTGTTTATTAGCATGACTAGCCATATATTTTGACGGATCACACGCTCATCGATTTCTCCGTCACTTCACTCTGCTGTTAGCCGCCGTTAGTGAAATCACCTTCTCAAGAGTTTAACAGCTCATCCTCCCAGAATGCATCCCGTCGGCTCGGATTATTCCCCACATCAGTCTCGTCCTGCTGCTTAAGACGAGATTTTGTTCATCAAGGAAAATTAGCGCTCATGTCCGTCTCGCACTGAAAAGCTGTCGAGAGCCTCCTCACGCTGTTTGTGACTTTTTTTTTTTTTTGGTAATCCTCAGTTCGCTATTAAACCTCTGGATAAGAAAGCCGACGTGTTCAGGTTCAACTCCTCCAGACTGCGGGTGAATAAGTTGGTGAGTATTTTTTTAATAATGTAAGAATGTATGGGTTAATTGATCTTAATTTTCATGTTGAATTTTGCTAATGTGGCTAATGCTAAGGCAATGGTACATTTATTCTTTATGCAGATTGACGCTTTAATATTTGAGCTTCCCATAGACACGTTTTAACTTGTGTATACAGTTAGACGTGTAAGTTTTTTAATTAGTTCAATGTTTATTTATTTATTGATGACATGTGAAAGAACATGAGATTATTAAAAAATTATAATAATAAACTTATGCACTAATTATTTTTGTTCTTTTACTGAGAAATTATTATTATTTTTTTTTTACTAGCATTGCTGTGTATTTGAATTACATGTGACATTAATTTTCCCACATAAAAACCTTCAACTTGAGCTTATTTTGAATGCAGAAATAAATAAATAAATAAAATAAAATGACATTTTTTAGGTGAGATGAGATGTTTGTTACAGGTCTAGAATCAGGCTTGACATTTAATTTTCCTCTTGAAATGCTTGATATATATATTTTTTCTCTTTTTTGTAGTGTTGCAGTTTTGTTACTAATGTGAAGTTTTTTTTCATTTAACATTTAATTGTATTTATTTTCTGTATATTCATCTATCTCTGTTTATATACACGAATACATAAATCTATGCTTTGAAATTGAATAATTAAATCAGTGTGATAAATAATTATGAATTTAATACCAAGCAAATATAATAATCCTACTAAAATGATACTATGATGAGCGTTCAAGTCAAACCGGGACCAAGCCATATCCACATCATGTTTGGTCCATTTAATGGAGTTCCTGGGAGGCCAACGTTTCGGACGTGAAGAAGGTAGCCTGAGAAAACTTTCTACCTTGATGGTGTCCAAGCACTAGTGAAACACTGGGATAAGTGCATCGGTGTAGCAGAGGATTATATAGAGAAATTAAGGGAGTTTTTACTCTCATAAATCAAAAGTCCCGGTTTGACTTGAACACCCATCATATTTCTTGTAAAAAGGAAAGTCAGTTTCTACAGACAGTTCTACGGTCTATTAGTTTTTACAGCCATAACAGTTCCGTGTGTGTGTGTGTGTGTGTTGTGTGTGTGTGTGTGTGTGTGTGTGTGTGTGTGTGTGTGCAGATTCTTCAGCTGTGCATTGGGAACCATGACCTGTTCATGAGGAGGCGCAGAGTGGACTCACTGGAGGTGCAGCAGATGAAGTCTCAGGCCAGAGAGGAGAAAGCTCGCAAACAGGTGGGAGAAAGAGGAACAGTGAAGGAGGGAGAGAGAGAGAGAGAGAGAGATGGAGGGGTGGGATTTGCTGAAGGAAAGGAAGATATGGAAAGAGAGAAGCTGAAATACTAAAGAATCAGTTAAGAATAACAGAGACCAGTTAGACTGAAAGAGAGGAGGATGAACAGAGAGGAGGGAAGAAGGATAAAGGCGAGTGAGGGATTGAAAGATTGATGACGAAGAGAAGTGGTGGAGAGATGGATGATGGAGAAAATTATAAGAAATGTATGAAGGAGACAAAAGGATGAAGGAGAAAAGGAAGAAATTGATAAAGGATAAGAAAACTTGAGGATCGAAAAAGAGAAGTTTGAAGGAGATGAAAAGAGATGAGAAGGATGGAGGAGAAAAGTTAAGGAAAGGGGTTTAGAAGAAAGGGAAGGTGGAGTGGAGGATAAAATAAGAGAAGGGTGAAGTAGTGAAGGAGAAGAAAGGTATAAAAGGTTGGGAGGACAGACGGGGGAAAAATAAAGGAGCAGATTGAGAGAAGATGGATGGAAAGGTGAAGGAGATGAAGTAGAGAAGAAGGAGAGGAGAGGCAGCTGAAAACAGACAATGAGAAGAAAGGAGTAGAAGAAAAAGATATAGGAATATGAGTGGCAGACGAGAGAAGGATGAAGGTGAGAGGAGCGGAGAAGAGGTGGATGAGAAAGAGAAGGATGGGGATGAAGGGGGAAAAAGAGACAAAAGGGATGAAGTAGAGCGAAGGAAGATGAAAGGAGAAGAGAGGAAGATGCAAAGAGAGAAGGATGAACCAGGAGGAGAAGAACAGGGTGAAGGAGTGAGAAGGAAGATTGGAGGACAGAGGGATGAAGGAGAGAAGAACAAAAGAGGTGGATAAAAAAGAGAGTAGGAGACAAAAAAAAGCTGAAGTAGAGAGAAGAAGGAGTGGAAGATTGGAAGTAGAGAAGGATGGAAGAAAAGAAAAAAGTAAGGTATGAAGTGGAGAGAGAGAGAGAGAGTGAAGGACAAATGAGAAGAAGAAGAAGGAAAGAGAGAGCGAGGAGTGGAATATTAAAAAGAAGGGTGATGTAGAGACATGAGACAGAAAAATGAAGGAGGGATCGAATAAAGAAAAGAAACTTTCCTGTGTGTGTGTGTGTGTGTGTGTGTGTGTGTGTGTGTGTGTGTAGATGGAGAGGCAGAGGCTGGAGAGAGAGAAACACCTGCGTGAGGAAGCCGAGCGAGCGAGGGACGAGTTGGAGCGACGACTCCTCCACCTGCAGGATGAAGCTCTGATGGCCAATGAAGCGCTGGTGAGGCTGTTCGACTCGAAACTCTCGTAGACTCAGAATCACACGCTGAAGGAAATGCAACAACAACAACAACAACAACAATAACAACAGCAGCAGCGATGCACTGGGTTTGGGTTGCTTCAGTTCCGTTAGATAATAATACGTATATAATTAATACAGTACGTCTGGATGTAACGAAGGATGGGTACATAATAGTAATAATAATCATAATAGAAACTCTTTCGGGCATGTCATCGTTGCTACGGTAACAGCTCATACACAGGGGCTTGTACAATAGTCGCTCCAAATAATCTAAAACTAATAATCACGATAATAATCAGATTTTTAAAAAATATGACCTCTTTAATGCCAACTATTGTTGCTGAAGGATAACAAAATCCCCACGAGCATGCGGCAAAATCTACGAGGGTACGAGAGTCAAAAATTATCCGCACAAATTCTATTAAAGCTTCAGTTTTAACTTCCGCCTTATCAGCTTTTTCTATTCAAGCCCCCCGTCTCCCCGGTCGGGTCACTGCTGACACATGTGACAAAATGGACCACCCGCTTGTAGAGAGCAGCGTGCAGTGATTGTTTTATTTATTTTTTATTTTATTTTTTTTTGTGGTCTGAGGGTGAAATAACTCGTGGAAGTGTTTTGGATAGCCTCGAACAAAATTTTTAAGGTGAAAGTTTCTTAAAGAGAATCATTACTGATGACGAGACACGGATTCAAAAGTCAACCATCAGCTGGAAAATTCATCAACGCTTACAGTTTTCTGGAATTCTGATCTCAAGGGCCAGAAGTATTGGAAAACGATCAGGAAAACGATCAGGAAAAAGGTCAGTTAAACACCGAGGATCCGAGGGCGTATAGCGATCTCGTGTGACGATGCACGTCCGCATACT
Source organism: Clarias macrocephalus (assembly GCA_011419295.1). Taxonomy (NCBI): domain Eukaryota; kingdom Metazoa; phylum Chordata; class Actinopteri; order Siluriformes; family Clariidae; genus Clarias; species Clarias macrocephalus. Next base: position 8,506 of record JAAGKR010005608.1, read on the forward strand.
TCTGCCCACACTGTCGACATTTTGTTCTGAGGTGTTAAATCGTCCACACGCAAGGAGATTATGTGGAAAAGCGATGTAATTGTCTTTTCTAAAATAAATTCTACGGATCGTTTTTTTGACTCGCCCTCGTAGATAAATAATTATTTATTGATCCATGAAGGTTGACACTTGCGGTCAATATTTTGTGGTATAAATCTAATTTTTGCTCGCAAAGTCAGAACCTTGCATAGAAATTCTAAGTGTGTGCGTGTGTGTGTGTGCTCCCTCTTGGCAGCTGCGTTCAGAGGAGACTGCTGACCTGTTAGCGGAGAAGGCTCAGATTGCAGAGGAAGAGGCCAAACTGCTGGCTCAGAAGGCAGCCGAGGCGGAGCAGGAGATTTATCGCATTAAGGTTTGTGCTTTATACAGAGTTTCTGTCCCCCAGTCAGTCTGTCGTTACTCAGATTTCTTACGCAACTTTACAGTTAATATCAGCCCCAGATTACTCGGAGAATAAAAGATTCAGTTTAATAAAAAAAAATAAAAATAAAAAACAGGAGGTTGGGACGGAGAACACGGAGATCACATGAGCTAATCTGTGTTTTCTAATATTAGCAGGAAAGCGCTTTCCATTTCCATGCAAGCATATTCAGTACTACAGTACTGTCATGGTTTTTTGGTACGAACGTTTTAATGAAGGCCGTCTGTGAATGACACTCAAGGACGAGGGAGCTCGGAGTTTACTGCCGTCATTGCTTGAGCCTGATCCTTTAAAAATCGACGGATAACTCTTACAACTTGCGTAAGTAAGAGACGCATCCGTCTGAGTGAACTGTACACGCAATAATTCACCAACACCACTCGCACGTTACTGGAACTCGGCTGTTGGTTGTTATTGTTACATCCCACAGGACAGTCCTGACCTTGTGCCAAGCCATTTCCACATGTTTAGGGCTACTAAAGGAGTTCCTGGGAGGCCGGCGTTTTCAGATGTAGTCCGATCATGGCTCCGGCGTACCGAGAAAACGTTCGACCGTGATGGTGTCCAAGCACTAGTGAAACACTGGGGTGTTGTGTTATTCTACACAATTAAACGTCCCACTTTGACTTGAACGCCCCTTGTTTATTATTTATATACTTTTATCCTATTGCCGTTTCATGTTGCTTTCGGAAAATACTTTAATGCTGCTTTTACACCACTTTTTTTTTTTCTTCAAAGTTTCGATTAAAATTGAATATTGTTAATTTGTTTTTAAAGAATAACGATTATCGTTACAAGAAACAAAACTCCAACAATAGAGTAATAAATAGAATTTATTGTGTTTATGATTGTTATTATTCATTATTTTGGTTTATAATAAATCTACTGTAGCTTCCTGAGTCTTAAGGATTTTTGTTTTGGTGTTTCCCAGGAATTTTGCTTTATTATATCTAATAAACAATAACTCACCAATCTGGATGAAACACAGAATTTATGCTCTTTCAAAGGTTAACACAATTTCCTCTGATGTGTAACACAAATTCAGAACACTTTACAGTCTGATTAATCCAAGAGATTAACGCAAGTCATGTTCCCTTCTTACCGTAAAAGATAACTCAAGTGCAGGAATGCTGTAGAATAGTGGATGAAGGAAACGAGAGCAGTCAAAACAAGAGAGATAATGAGCAGAAACGATAAAACTACGCTCTGAGGTTTTCTAATTTATTTCTTTTTTTTTTGTTTCTCAAAGCTTCAAGTGTGATGAAACACAATAGACACATTTCATTACAGGATGTTGAGAGTACAAGAACATTCACAGCTCCTAAAAAGGAAAACTCTGTGTTTACCCAGCCGCTTTGTGATGCTTTTAATGGAGGATGATTCTTGATTTTTATCGTTGCTGCGGCGTGCCGTTCTGTAGATGACGGCGATCCGCAGCGAGGAGGAGAAGAGACTGATCGAGCAGAAGATGCTGGACACTGAGAGACTCGCCCTCAAAATGGCCGAAGAATCCGAGAGGAGGTTTGTATCGCCCGGATATGAGGTTTGATCACCAAATTATGAAAGATCTCAAAAATGTGTTGTCCAATAAATAAATAAATGGAATATTAACCATGTTTAATAAAGTTTGAAATATACAGTATGTAAATTTGTATCTGCTTTGTATAAATTTGTATGAAGTATATCTCAAAATATTTTTTTATAGGAATGTCAATATGAAAACGTTAACACGTGATTTAATCTGTAAATCTTTATGAATTGCTTAAATTTTTTTTCTTTCAATTTGACATTCTTTATTCCAACATTGCACGTTTATAATATAAGTATGTACTTCTCTAAATCTTTTGAAATTATGATTAATTGAGATTAATCACAGACCATGACTGTGATTAACTAGAATAAATTTTAATCAATTGACTGCATTTTTTTTAAAATTCAGATAGAAATTCAAGAATTTCACTTTTTTTTTTCTTTTTTCTTTGGACATAAATCATATGATGCACAACCTGGAGAATAATGAGGCTCGGTCTTACAAAATCCTATTGTAGAGGCTGTTGTTACTATTATTATCACCACCCGCAGGTGTAGGAGTATCAGTAGTAAAATTTATAATACTTGTATTAATTGTATTATTGACGTATACTAGAGTAATATTACATATTACGTGAAATATGAAATACATGTTCCACTGAAATTATCGTTAAAAGTAGTAGTCTTAGGAAAATTTCTTGCAGTATTCCTTGCACTTCTTTTATTCTACTAGAAAAACTCTTGGTATCAGATCTACCACTACTTCCATTACTTTTAGTACTAGTATTAGTATTATTAATACATAATACAGTAACAGTAGTAGTAGTATTAATAACATTGTTTTATAACAGTATTGGTAACAAAATAGTTTATGAATAGTTAGGAGCAGTAGAGGTCATGTTAATAGTTGCGCTGAAAGTAAAAAGTAGTATTTGTAGCAAAGAGTTGCAGTAGCAATACTCATATTTGTAATAGAACTTATACTCGCAAAAGTAGTAGTATTAGAGTATTAGTAACAGTAATTAAAGCAGTTATAGTGGTAACAGAACTAGTAGTAGAGGCAGTACTAATAGAGTTGGTTATAGTCAGAAAAGTACTAATAGTAGAGTTAATGCTGATAGGAGTACTGTGGTAGTAATGGTAACAGAAATAATAGTAGTAATACCTTTAGTTGTTGTTGCAGTAGTAAAAGTGACAAGCAGAGGTGGGTAGAGTAGCCAAAAATGTACTCAAGTAAGCGTAACTGTACGTCAAATTAATATTACTCAAGTAGAATTAAAAAAGTATTCGGTGAAAAAACTACTCAAGTACTGAGTAACTGTTTCATCATAATTTCCGATTAATTTTTTTTAGAAATGATGTAAGCAGACAAAATTATAAAATTATGTACAAATTGCGACATTTCCAAATAATAAAATGAATGAAATAAATTTAATAAAATGAATCAATAAAACTAAATATCGTTACAAATTTAAGGAATAAGAAACAAGAAACAAATGTCCTAATCTCCCTTTTTTCACAACATAAAGCTTTTGAAATAAATGTGTGAACAGTGTAACTATTTCCTGTGTCAGATTTACTGTATATTCAGTCGCCCTGCAAATGACTCAGCAGAAAATAACATTAGAACATACAGTATGTACAAGAGTCTCACTTCACCATAAACTGTGTCCAGCAGAACAAATGTAAGAAAATTATATATTTTTAACATCTAGTTTATTTGCTAATTATATATGTTAAGATTGCAACATATTAAACAAAACAGCTAAACTAACCGCGACATGTTTGCTTCACTGGCTGTCACTGCTGAAGACAAGCCCCTCCCCCCTTCTGTGTGGTCATGTGATATCATGCCGTTATTGTTAGTGCGGCTGATTGGACAAACGGAGTCATGTGATTTATTGTTGCTACATCTGATTGGTTGAACACAGTCACATGGTGGATCCACCGGCTGCATTTCTCTGGCAAACACAAAGAAAATCTAAAAGTGTCGAATAAACGGTTAGAAAAGTAACGAGTCGAGTGTAGCCGAATGTAGCAGAGTAGGAGTAGCGTTTCTTCTTCACAAATCTACTTAAGTAAAAAGTGTGGTACAGTAAAACTACTCATAGTACATTAAAATAAAATAAAATTACGTATGTAAATATAAATGTAACTCGTTACTGCCCACCTCTGGTGACAAGTAGTAATACAGTAGTTGTATTAGTAGTAACAGAAGAAGTACTTATACTAATTAAACCTATGTCTGTATTTAGTCTGTATTATGTATGAACAATTCTCGTATTTAGTCTTAAATGTGATGAATGATTCTTTGTGATATCGTGTCTTTTGGCTTCGTGTATTGGATTTCTTCTCCTCTGCGTTGGCTCTGAAAGCATCACCGTGATCCGAGGCTCAGTGCAGCATCTCATGCATTCATAAGTAAATAAAAGTGCCACGTTGCCTGACTCGCACCCCCTTCCGTCCACAGAGCCAAGGAAGCCGATCAGCTGAAGCAGGACCTTCAGGAGGCCAGAGAGTCTGAGCGCAGAGCCAAACACAAGCTGCTGGAGATCACTAGCAAATCGCCTTACGCTATAACCGTGAGCAGCACTTCTCCTCTTTTTAAGGCTTCTTCTGAACTACATGCTCTCTTTTACATAAAGCATATGATTTGAGGCAGTTCTGGTTCTGTATCGTCATATAATTTATCTGAAGGTAACAGTGGTATAAGAGGAATAGAGCACTTTAATCACTCTATAACAAGTGATGTTATGGGAAAATGTTCCAAAATCCATGGTGTAATTATTCTTTTTCTAAAAAAAAAAAAAAATGCTATGTTGCATTTCATTCCCTCCTTCTAGCTGTTTTGTGTTTCCTGACACGGTTTACTTCCCTTCGTCTCGTACACATTTTAAATATATATGTCCGCTTTCATTGCCATCATGAATCTCAGTCTGTAGCGAAAACCACAGGGCTCTTTACTGCATGCTCCTCGTCGAGGTCTTACAGCTTTATCAGTCCCGAGTCGACCAGATAAGAAGGAATTGCTGCTCCAGACTGAAAAGATGGGCGTCCCGAAGGTCTGTAACCCCTGCAGTCGCAAATTACTGCTCTTTAGAATTGGCCTACAACTGGGAACGACATGTCCGTCCATCGTGGAAAGGTTTCTCAGCACCACTCTGAATATAAATACAAAGCTGGTCCTGAGCTCCAGCGCGCTCTGCTTGACGCACGACTTTCTTTCTTAGACCAGCAGGAACGGACTCCTTCGAGAAGACGCCTATTGTTATTCATTTGTGCATTTAAATGAGCTCCACTCCTGCAAATCACTAAAAATCCCACAAGCATCTAATTATCAGATTTGCAAAATTAAGGCAAATCGTTATGCGTCCTGCATGTTATTTAAAAGGTTAACCCTCTAGTGTCACGGTCTATATTATGTCACTGGATCCTGTGCTCTGAATGTGGATTATGGATTAGTAGCATTGTGTGGTGGTGAACGTTTTAGCTTTAATAAAAAAAAATAAAAACAGGGCAACAAGTGTAAAATCTTTGACAACACACATTCCTGCAACATTGATCTTATCAAGCTGGGAGCGGTGTAATGTCACACAGGGTGATATCGAGTTGAAAGGTGGTCAGTTTTTTTCTAATCTTTTCAATCTGCAGTCAGTATGTAAGTCGTGGACGTGCTGCCTTTAGACGGATTTAAAATTAATTATAGAATTTTTATTAGTAGGTTTTAAGTATGATTCAGTTAATTGAACACCAACCTACAAAAAAAAGAGGTGCACTACACAATATTTCTGATATTAGTGCAAAAATTGTGAATGTTCTTGGTATGAGAATATGTATAATATATACAAGGGTCGGATAATGAATTAGTGTGGTCTAAAACCAGGCGTTTCAGTTTCATTAGTGTGGTGTAGGGCCTCCTTTTGCGAGCATCAATTCGTCTTGGGAATGACAGACACAAGTCCTGCACGGTGGCCGGAGATTTCGAGCCATTCTTCTTGCAGAATAGTGTCCAGGTCACTATGTGATGCTGGTGGTGGAAAACGTTTCCTGACTCGCTCCTCCAAAACACCCCAAAGTGGCTCAATAATAATTAGATCTGGTGACTGTGCAGGCCGTGGGAGATGTCCAACTTTACTTTCATGTTCATCAAACCACATCAAATCACCAGTCTTGCTGTGTGTATTGGTGCTTTATCATCCTGATACACGGCACCGCCTTCAGGATACAATGTTTGAACCATTGCATGCACATGGCCCTCCAGAATGGTTCGGTAGTCCTTGGCAGTGACGCGCCCATCTAGCACAAGTATTGGGCCTGGGGAATGCCATGATATTGCAGCCCAAACCATCACTGATCCACCTCCATGCTTCACTCTGGCATGCAGCAGTCTGGGTGGTACTCTTCTTTGGGTCGTCTCCACACCATAACTCTCCCAGATGTGGAAAGACAGTGACGGTGGGGTCGTCAGAGAACAGTACATGTTTCACATTGTCCACAGCCCAAGATTTTCGCTGCTGGCACCATCGAAACTGACGTTTGGCTTTGGCATGAGTGACCAAAGGTTTGGCTATAGCAGCCCGGCCATGTACATTGACCCTGTGGTGCTCCTGACAAACAGTTTTGGTGGAAACAGCTGCTGTGGTTTTATGTTTTTTGGATGCAATGCGGGTTCGCACCCGGACATACCTTTCAGACAGCTTCCTCTTGCGTCCACAGTCACTCCTGTTGGATGTGGTTCGTCCTTCTTGATGGTATGCTGAAATTACCCTGGACACCGTGATTGGCTCTTGATCCATCACAAAGACTTGTTGTCATGGTCAGAGATGCGCCAGCGAGATGCGCACCAACAATTTGTCCTCTTTTGAACTCTGATACGTCACACATAATGTTGTGTGCATTGCAATATTTTAAGCAAAACTGTGCTATTACGCTGCTAATTAAACCTTCACACACTGCTGTTACTGGTGGAATGTGCATCAATGAAAATTGGCCACCAATCTTTTTTAATAGGTTTCAATAAGTTGAGTAAGTTCTCATCCAAAATCAAATAATAAAAAGTAATAAATGATGCAACCTTTTGTTTCTCCATCAGCCCTGATTAGGTTCACTTATGAGCTCATACAGTTAATGTTCTGCTAACTGTTCTTTTGTTTTGTACACCTCTGTATTCTTTATTTAGACATTTTTGTTTTCTTCACTGTCTCTGCTTTATCCGCTCCACGCAGTTTACTGTCTCCTTTCATCTGTTATTGTTTTTTTTCTTTCTTTCTGACTCTCAGGCTGCGTCTCTCTCTCCGCACGCCCTCCCTCCTGACCTCAGCTTCAGCACAGAGAACCTGAGCTTTGACTTCAAAGACACCGATATGAAACGCCTGTCTATGGAGATCGAGAAGGAGAAGTGAGTAGAGATTGCGAATAAAGCCCAGCAGGCTGCACCTCAGGTAGACGGTTTTACTCTTCCTCACCTTAAAATAAAAAATCACAGGAGGATATCTTTGGAGGTTTTGAACCTTGCTTTGTCTTTAAGTTTAGCTTTTTTTTTTATTATTATTATTTAAAAAAAATCTGTTTCATTTCCCCAAAAAACGTATTAAATCTGTTTTCACTGTAGCAGACCCGCCACCTTGTGCAGGAGCTCTGTAATTTATCAAATGCACTGTCACGAGGTTTCAGTTGAAAGTGCATCGAAAGAAGACTCTTCTTTAACCTCAGATGAACCAAATCAACGTATGAATCTGAAATGATCCACAACTTTGCAGATGTTTGAAGCCCCGCCTACTCCTCCATCTTGCATTAGCGATCGATCATCTCATCTTAAGCTAACATGAGTTAACTATACTAATTAAAGATATAACCACAGATGTCATCCTGAAAATAGATAAGACATTTACACAAAACTATAAAGAAAGTATCAAGCTTTCTTTGAATTTACAGTGGATTTCGAGTAACTCGGTCTTCAAGGGTTTTGCAAGACGAGCAAAATAATTATTTTTTTTTTTAACTTGATAAACGAGTGAGGTCTTGATATACGATGGTTCTTCTCTCTCGTGCATTATGGGATTATGGGTTATTGTCCCCCATGCTCGGGCTCCGTGAGCGTGCTTCAGTTGTATAGTCAACATCTTTGCGTGCATGTATTGTTTATTATAACATTGTGACCACGTGTGTGTGTGTGTGTGTGTGTGTGTGTGTGTGTGTGTGTGTGTAAAGTAAAGGCAAGTGTCTTCAGAGAGATTGCTTGTTAAAGAAGTTTCCAGACAGAGTAGTGTTTCCGTTAGTGAGAGTGTGTATGAGAAAGTCGTCCTACACAGTAGCCCCCTCCCTCCTCCTCCTCTTCTCTCTCGTCTTATTTCAGTCTCTCAAACATACGCAAACATTCGCACACACGCTAACGGAAACACTGCTCTGTCTGGATTTTTTTTTCAAAGGTAAAGTGCAGGTTAATTTCTTTTATTTTTACATAAAAAATACATTTACATATTTTATATATATATTTTTTAAATGAATGGGTTGTGGAATGAATCCTCTGAGTTTCCATAATTTTTTTGGGGGGGGGGATTCGCTTTTATATTATAGTGCTTTGATGTACAAGCACGATTCCACTCGCAATCCAAGGTTTAACTGTATTTGAATGGTAATGCGAAATATAGGCTGATTTCCAATATATATTAAGTGCTGTCTGCATCGTTATTTTGTAGGTTCTCTACCTTAATAAAACAGTGTTCAGTAGGAGTCATCTAAATTCAAAATGTCTTCTTTTTTTTTTTTTTGTTCTGGCTGTTTCTTCTCTCCAGTGTAGTTATTGCTTTGTGTCATGGTGTTTTATTGTACTGTATGTTTAGGGTGGAGTACATGGAGAAGAGCAAACACCTACAGGAGCAGCTGAACGAGCTGAAGACCGAGATCGAGTCCTTGAAGCTGAAGGAGCGCGAGACTCAACTAGACATCCTCCATAACGAGAACGCCGAGAGAGGCACGAGCAAGCAGAGCAACTTTAAAAAGGTGGCCTTTCCATTAAAGACTTATGTGCTTATATGTTTTGCACTTTGCTGAGACAGAAGGGGGCAAAATACAATCTTTTTAAAAAAAATTTATAAAACCTACAGCACTCAGGCTGTAACTGTTAGATTTTATAGTGGACATTAACCTTAAAATATTTTAAACACTTCTCCTGAACAAAATCTAAATTTATTACCTTTGAATAAAATACATTTCCTTACATTGGTTTTAGCTGCATTTAAAAAAAAAAAAAAAAAAAAAAAAGGTTGTATCGTGAAACATTGCTTAAATGTTCCTGTAGGTTTTTACAGAAAAGGTGGGACATTACAGACGGTACAACTACAAAATACCATACCAGTCAAAAGTCTAGACACACTGTAAAACTAAACCTTTTATGTTACCATAAAGGTTATTAAGTAGATCTCAATCGCACACTCATAAGCGAGTATTAAAAAACTGTACAGCGCCATCTGTTGGATTTTGAGATGAACTAATTATTTTTTTCAAGGTAATTTTTTTTTTAATGATATAAAGGTGTTTTCTATTCAAATTTCAAAGTAGCATATCTTCTCTTCCCGTGGACCGATTGCGATGAAACAAACTCAATATGTTATCTCAAGCTCGGCCAAATCCACTTGTGAAAACATGATGCGTTTTGTGTATATAAATTTTGCAGGAAAATATCTGTAGGCCAGAAAAGAAACAGCACATTATTATATAAAAGACATGAAAACAAATAGAGAACGTCCGGGTTTTGGTGCATGAATAAAGAAGAACAGTTGCTACAGCGTCCTCAGAAGGTCTGTGGCTGGTAAAAATAAGCAACTAATTTTGTTATAAAACTTCACAAATTGTACCGGAGGCTATATTTAAAGCAAAGGGTTGGACACTAAATATTGACCTTTTTAAAAGACATCCTTGCTCTACAGCAGGTATTTGCATCCGCCATGCTTTCGCACGACTTTCGCACGTCTTTCGCACGATTTTCACACGACTTTCGCACGGGACTGAATGTTGGATCGTTTTCACTGAGCTCTTGAGCCCTTTAAATCAGGGTTGCTGTCGTCCTGAAAGATCCTTCTTGTTAATCAGAGAAGAACTTTGTATATGGATACTTTCCTCTGAGAGGTCCAGCGGAGCCGAACCATAATCCACGGATCCACGGTTTCCAAATAAATAAGTGCCCCCTCCAACAACAAAACACAGGCACTAAATCCTTTCTCTCTTGGTGCCCAGGCATTCAAAAGTGCATCGCCGTCTTGGTGCATGAACACACACACACACACACACACACACACACACACACACACACACACACACACACACACACACGGCTCATCCTTTCCTCATCTCTACACACCAAGTGCCTGTGGGGATTTGCACCACTGAGCTCTTAATGTTCATGGAGTGCAATACTGCTATACGAGTATATGAGGAGTCATGGATTGTCACATCTGGTTACTTTTTTTAGCAAATTGGAACTACATGATGAGACAAAAAAATATATTGAAGAATCTGAGGAACCATTTAGCAGATTTAGATTTAAACCCAGAGGTGATGGTGCGTCTTACTTCGTCACATTTATGCAATTCCCTGTTTGATCGGTAGCGCAATTAAACATAAATAACAAGGTGCACCTGCTTTTTAAGTTTTTTTTTTTTCATGGCGTCAGGTAGGACCGGATCACATTTGCGGCGAAGAAGGTTCAAAAGAGAAATCCGGTTGCCTGGTTTTAACCCCTACTTTAACTACTACGGCGCAGAGCAGAAACTTAGTGTAACGTATTAACTAAAACCGTAACCAGTCAGACATTATACAGACGTTTTATATATCCAGAGCATAATAATAATAATAATACTCCCAGATGTGTGTGTCCTCTGTTTGTTTTTTATTTCACCATGTTGCACAATTTCGGGTGTATTATTCTGAAATAATTGCGGAGCAGTTGTCTGTTTGAGCGTATTAGAGTGAACCATGATTCAGAAACCCACAGCAGGTAAGGATGTACTTGCACATAACATGCTAATTATCTCCCCTGTGTATCAGAGTTCTGTAACGAGGTTTTAGCGTTTCTGCTGTGTATTTTCTTGCGTGCACAAAATAAGAACAAAAACAAGTAAATTGTATGCATTGTTTTTTTTTTCTTTCGATTCCTTAATATATATATTTTTTTCCTCCAGTAGATACAGTCAGTTCTATGAAACTGCATAACGAAAATCAGATATTTCATTACCTCAGGAGCGTGTACAATTCAAAACCTGACATCTCTCCTCCGATAATATCGAATGCAGTTTAATCCAAATTTAGTGAGCCGTAAAGTCGAAAGCTGGTCTCGTCCCCGCAATGCGTCACGGGTTTCACCTCCGTGGTGTGAAATTAGCGAAGCCAGACTAATTGATTTCAGTTTTGCGATTGCTTGTTATGGTCGAGAAGAACGCGATGCTGTGTAGTAACCACCAGGGGCAGTAAGTGTCACCCAGATTTATGTGTATGCATACAGTACTTTCAAAGCCAAAAGATTTTCTCAATTTGCAGTTATAAAGAGCTCCACTCTTCCCAGGACAGCTTTCTACTAGTTTTTTGGAGTGTGGCTGTGGGGATTTATTAATCAATTAATTAATTTATTTATTTTTGAATAAAGAGCATTAGTCATATCAAGTACAGTGTAACTCGAAATGTAATTCGTTCAATTTAGATTTGGTCGCACACATTTTCCCCATAGGAATACATCTAAATAGAATTAATCCTTTCTCTATAACTATGAACTATATTTAACTTTTCATTTATTTGGTTTATCACAAAATACAGAACAAAGTATGAAAAAGCATTAATTATGCAAAAATAAAAATAAGAGCGAGCGAACATTTCATTTTTACCTTTCCTAGCGAGAGTTCATTTTTAGCTTTCTAAAGTGCACTTAATTTTTTACCTATCTTGGGAGAATAAATTTTTACTGTAGCATTCTTAAGTGCACATAATTAGATTTTCTCCCTAATTTACTCGTGTCCAATTCCTCCCTGTCACTAGGGGGCACTCCCACATTAAGGCTACTACTACCACTCAGTCAGGAGGGCCGAAGACTATCACGTGTTTCCTCCAAACCACATGACGCCAGCCGACCGCATCTTTTCGAACTGCTCGCTCACGTACCATTTGGGGCGGTGTAACACACTCGGAGGACAGCGCTATTCGCTCCTTTCGCTTGCGTGAGGTCCCTAGAAGTGTGTGTTTTAACAATCCTGCTGAAATACCCCCCAGATAATGCACTTTTTCATAGTCCTCAATCTGATGCACTCCTCTTCCGAAGGTGTCATTTCAGTGTCTATGTAAATAAGCTATCGGTTAGCCACGCCCCTCGAGAGAACAGCAGGGCTGAAGGGAAGGAAACTTTTTACAATATGAGGTCACAGTAGGGTTAAAATGTACTTGCCTTGTTTTCAAGCCCTGGCCACTACAGTCGTGGCCAAACGTTTTGAGAATTACATAAATATTGGAAATTGGAAAAGTTGCTGCATTTGCATATACTCCAGAATGTTATGAAGAGAGATCAGATGAATTGCATAGTCCTTCTTTTCCATGAAAATTAACTTAATCCCGAAAAAAAACTTTCCAATGCATTTCATTGCTGTCATTAAAGGACCTGCTGAGATCATTTCAGTAATCGTCTTGTTAACTCAGGTGAGAATGTTGACGAGCACAAGGCTGGAGATCATTATGTCAGGCTGATTGGGTTAGAATGGCAGACTTGACATGTTAAAAGGAGGGTGAGACTTGAAATCATTGTTCTTTCATTGTTAACCATGGTGGCCTGCAAAGAAACGCATGCAGCATCATTGCGTTGCATAAAAATGGCTTCACAGGCAAAGATATTGTGGCTACTAAGATTGCACCTAAATCAACAATTTATAGGATCATCAAAAACTTCAAGGAAAGAGGTTCAATTCTTGTTAAGGCGGCTTCGGGGCGTCCAAGAAAGTCCAGCAAGCGCCAGGATCGTCTCCTAAAGAGGATTCAGCTGCGGGATCGGAGGGCCACCAGTGCAGAGCTGCTCAGGAATGGCAGCAGGCAGGTGTGAGAGCATCTGCACGCACAGTGAGGCGAAGACTTTTGGAAGATGGCCTGGTGTCAAGAAGGGTAGCAAAGAAGCCACTTCTCTCCAAAAAAATATCAGGGACAGATTGATCTTCTGCAAAAAGTATGGCGAATGGACTGCTGAGGACTGGGGCAAAGTCATATTCTCGGATGAAGCCTCTTTACGATTGTTTGGGGCATCTGGAAAAAGGCTTGTCCGGAGAAGAAAAGGTGACGCTACCATCAGTCCTGTGTCATGCCAACAGTAAAGCATCCTGAGACCATTCATGTGTGGGGTTGCTTCTCATCCAAGGGAGTTGCTCACTCACAATGCTGCCCAAAAACACAGCCAGGAATAAAGAATGGTACCAAAACACCCTCCAACAGCAACTTCTTCCAACAATCCAACAACAGTTTGGTGAAGAACAAGGCATTTTCCAGCACGATGGAGCACCATGCCATAAGGCAAAAGTGATAACTAACTGGCTCGAGGACCAAAACGTTGAAATTCTGGGTCCATGGCCATGAAACTCCCCAGATCTTAATCCCATTGAGAACTTGTGGTCAATCCTCAAGAGGCGGGTGGACAAACAAAAACCCACTAATTCTGACAAACTCCAAAAAGTGATGATGAAAGAATGGGCTGCTATCAGTCAGGATTTGGCCCAGAAGTTGATTGAGAGCAGCCCAGGGGAATTGCCGAGGTCCTGAAAAAGAAGCGCCAACAATGCAAATACTGACTCTTTGCATAAATGTCATGTAATTGTCGATAAAAGCCTTTGAAACGTATGAAGTGCTTGTAATTATATTTTAGAACATCACAAACAACTGAAACAAAGATCTAAAAGCAGCTTAGCAGCAAACTTTGTGAAAACTAATATTTGTGTCAAAAAGGCCACAACTGTACAAATTAAATTTTTTTATTTGCATACCATGTCCCTTTTAAAATGCTGTTCAAAGGGGGGCCCTTGAGTGGCTCAGTGGTAAAGTGCTTGCTGAAGTCCAACTAGGGACCATGGACACCAATGGGGACCATTTTGTATTCATTTCCATTTTGTCACACGCACTAGTCTGCACTAATCTGTCTTTGGACTGTGGGAGGAAACCTGAGAACCCTGCGGAAACCAACCAAGCAAGGGGGAGAACTTCCTTCCCTGATCTTGCAAACGGACTCAAAGCGGGCATCAAACCCAGGACCTGGAGGTTCAAGCCGACAGTGCTACCCACTAAGGCTCCGTCCAATTGAAATAATATTGACTTGAACAAATAATGTATCTTAAATACAGAGAGGAAAAGTCAGCAGTGTGTATGTTTTTTTTTTTTTTTTTCTCACAAAACAATACAGATAGGATAGATTAGATTGTAAGGAAGTAAATAATAATGGTCAGTAAGTAAACTGAATTTGATTTGATAAAAAATAAATAAAGAATCCTTAAACATTTGTACAGTACATTCCCATGTGCGTTTTTGATTATAATTTGTGGCCTTTAAGCTCCTATTCGGCCGTGTTCCACCCCTGTGAGCTCGAGCTCCACGTAGCCCACTTTAGGCACTTTGGGAGTGGTTATAACGTCCAGGTGGAGCTTTCAGCTCAGGGGCAGCGTGACCGAGCCTGCTGGCCCGTTAGGATGATTAATAACCGTGGCCATTTCCTCTCCCTCTCCCTAATGCTCCCTGCTGTTAAGTGTAGCCCGGGGATGAGTGCGGTAAAGAAACCCGGCTGCAGTGGCTGAGAGCTCCTCAGATGCTCCGCTCTGATCCGAGCTGCCTCCGGCCTCAGCTTTGCGCAACGCAGATGCTGACGAAATGGTCCGAACCCTCAGCTGAGGTGGTGCATTAGTGTCCGCACAGAGCTTCTACTTCCTGCGATTCTAAAGTAGGTCATTATTTTGAAGTTCAGGATGGAAAGGAAGTGTATTTATTTATTTATTTTTTGCTGTTTCACTCTTTGTCATCTCCAGCTCTGTCCAGGGCTTTCAGCCAGGCTCTCAATGTGGTCATGTGCCAGATCAAAATCTGAAGGAACCAGAGGCAGGAAGTGCGTTGAAATATTTCTTCACATTGTATATCCCGAAATAATGAGATATGAGGGTGGGAAAGAAGGAAGAGGGAAAACGTAGACGCCCAGTCTGTAAATAATCGGAGCTGGTGCTCATGATGTAGATGTACTTGGCATCTCTTACTTTTGTGCACTTTTAATTTTCCCAAGACTGCTCGATAAAGAATGGCCTTATCAATTGTACCTTTTTATTTCATCTGTGTATTCAGTGTAAGGGTGTGTCTGATGAGAACCTTAAAAGCGCAACATAAATCAGAATAGAAACAAAATCACGGACCGCTGGAGAGCCTGCAGGGAACAAAATGGAGAGGAGACTGTGTAGAAAAAAAAAAAAAATCAAGCTTTGATTTGACTCAACGTCAAGGTCACGTTTAATAACGGGAACGTCTGCAGAGCAAACGGGTTTATGCCATCACTTGCAGTACAATGCAGCAGCTATAAAGAGTCATTCCTTCATCAGGCTCGGTTTTACAAGACAAAACAACTTGTCGGGTTCCCAAGAAACACTAAATCTCTTAGTGTTTTTAGACTTTCCTGTGTCGAAGCACTTGGACTTAATTTCTGACGCTGTAGACTCCTTCTATAAATTCCATAAACAAATGTCAATTTCAACACCAATCAAGACAAGACAAGACAAGACAAGACAAGATAAGATCAGAAAATATGGCTTTAAGAGGCCAGGAACATGAGCTAGAATCAGACCCACTGGAGGATTCCAACCACTGTTACACAATAAAGAGAAGAAATGTCAAATTTAACCTAGGATTAAAAATCATGGTGGTTTAGTCTTTCTCACAGTCATCCCTCACTTCCAGGGTTGGGGGTTCAAGCATGGAGTTTGCATGTTCTCCCTGTGCTTGGTGCATTTCCTCCTGGTACTCCAATTTCCTCCTACAGTCCAAAGACATGCACAGTAGGTTGATTTAGCGTTTCCAAATGACCCATAGTGTGCGATTCAGGGTCTTTAAATGTGTGCGCGTGTGCCCCGCAATGGTTGCCCCCCCATCCAGCAAGTTACCTGGGATAGGCTGCATTCCAGACAATGCATGGGATAAAAAATCTGGCTATTTGAAGCATCCACTGTATAAGCTGTTACCAGAGAAACAATACATTACTACAACATTGGTTATAACATTAATATAAATCTTTCTGCTATTGTAGAACATTATACAACAGTTAGTTCCGACCGGGTCACCTGATTAGACCAGACGCATTACATAAGTGCTGATATTGAGCATAACAGCACTGGGGCGTTTAACCATGTGCATCACGCAATGTCACGTGTTCTAACAATCGTTAAATACACCAACTGTCAGCCGCCAGCGTGGGAGAAAGTAGCAGGAAAACGCATCTGCTCAAGTTGTCTCGTCTTAAACAACACTTTATGTCCCAATCTGTCCATGTGGCTCTGTTCATGGTCAACGCTAAGCTACAAAGCTTCTAACACAAGAATGAATCTAAAATTTCTCTGTAACCCCTGGTCAAGGGCACTACTTGGTATGTGGAACAGGGGCTTGTTCTACCTGTTTGGGACTCAACCTACAGTAGCAACCACGAAGTTATCTGATATTCCAAAGAGGAATAATTGAAGTGGAAATACAAAGTCAATCTTGTGAGTTTCTCAGGACTTCATGGTTTATTCTCCTAACATTTAGGCTACACGGTTCCAGTAAGAATTTAAAACTACTTTTTTCTTCCCTGTAAATTACACTAACCGTCAGTCACCAGCTCCACCAGTTGCAGTTAGTTAGTTCAGCCAGGTGTGTTGGCGGAGGAAAACAACTGCTTAAATAAACAAACAAATAAATCATATCACATCTGTTGATGATAAATTGTTGATGTTTAGGGAACTGTTGTATAAAACCAATATCACACCCGAGGTCATGACGTTGTGCTCAATATCAGCACGGCTATGATATCTTACACAGGACTCCTTTCTGTCGTGTGATATCACCCAATTGGATCAGAGCGTTCAACATTGCTGGATTTATCTGCCTAGTTTTTTTTTTTCGAGACTTTTATGTATTTCTGCCAATTTATATATTTTGATTTATTGATTTAAAAAAAAAGTTTTTTTTTCATCCATTTACTGGTTATACTGTTATTCTGACTTTGCTCTTGCCACAAATATATCGTTTGATGTTGAACGAGTTAAAATTTAAACAACTTACCCAGTAATTCAACAGCACTGGAGTAGAAGTCAGACTTTACCACAATACCGAGTTAGACTTTGATTATGTAAAATATGTAAAATAAAATAAAAATTGATTTCATATGCGCTTCTGTCTCAGCTCTTTTCAACCGATTTCACCCGATCTTTTCAACCAGAGCGGACAGATACAGTAAATCAATGACAAATAGGAATGAAACCAAACGTCAGCCATGGTCTGTTCTCACTTCTGTTTCAAATCAATATTTCATAAGGCAGCATGGTTTCCTGTCTGTCTTGTGTGTAATTCTCATTGCTCACTGCGTTCCCACAATATCCATTGTTAAAAGTGCCACACGAGTATACGCGAAGAATCGAGCGAAATTGAACAGAACTTCCAAGACTTGCTGAGCTATCAATAGCAGCCGCTGCCCCAGTTTCACACTCCAGCACCGATTTATTTGTTGTATATTTAATGTACGCCGCCGGCGTGGGTTGCTGATGGAAGGAAACAGTTTGCGTAATTTGCCGCACTATATTTGGCAGCGTATGCAAATACAGTTTACCTCCGGGAATATGTTCGGCTCCTGAACACACCCAGACACATTAAATCACCATGTTTGCAGAGACGCTGCTCATAATCATTCAGAATTTTTTTTTTCCCCGCCGTCCGGGTTTGGCTGTACTTTTGGGATTTGTAAGACGTAAACACGGGCTAACCTTTGGAGAAATCATTTTTAATTCTGATAATGAATTTTGGTTTAATGGCACGCTGCTGTAACTCATCTGCAGAGAACCTCTGCAGGCGGTTGTGCAAACATTGTTCATTTTCTGTTTGTTTATTTATTTATTTGTTTGTTAGTTTAATTATAGTCTTCGTTTTCTGACAGACTCAGTCTTCAAGTCGTTCAGATGCAGTAAATGTGTTTATATAAATCCTCCATTATTGCTAAAATATTTGTGCAGCTCTTATGGAGGCTCGAAGTTAGTACTCTTTAAACAGAGAATCGCTTTGTGGTCATATTAAAAAAAAATAAAAAAATAAAAAAGGCAGCTCATACCATGGCCACGCCGTAACCCTGACAACAGCCTTACCGTTTTCTACCTTCAGCTCCACCAGTATTTTCTTTATGATTTTAGCTCTTCACTCAGTATAGAAGCCCAAATCCCAGTTAGCAATTTCCAAATTTTTTTGCTATAAATTCTCAAATCTTCCTTAACCGTCCAGCAAGATCCAGATGTGTCGGGTGTGAGCCCTAGTGATTCCCAGCTTGCCAGCATGTACCTTAGTCATGGAGCGAGAGTTTTAATGAGCTTTAATGTCCATCGTTTCCATTTTCCGTCAAGTCAGTTCTAGGTAGCCATTTTCCATGATTGTTGGTAAACGAACTGTAATATTTCATATTAAATCTTGGTCTTATATTTGACTCTTTTTAACAAGTTAACAATGACAGAGTTCCGTCAAATATCTAGCTGAAATAACCCTTAGATATGTTATATTAGATTTCATTTCAGTGTCTATGTAAAAGAGCTTCGACCTCCACCACACCCGGCCCGCAACTTTCGCAGAAGCAACTGCGACCACTGTGAACTTTCTAGTGGTGTCACCCTTAAAAAGTGCTCAACTATGGGTTATTGACACATTTTAAATTCTGTTCACCTTTTTTTTGTTGTTGTTTCTTATTTATATAATTTTATTTTCATTATATTGTTCACTGCCCTTCTACTTCCTTGTTCTCGTGTGGCTAAGACAAAATAAAAATTTCATTGTACCTGGGTATATATGACAGTAAAAATCTTGAATCTTTAATTTTAAAAACAAAAAAAGAGGATTTAGCTACTAAAACACCTTATCTTGTTCCCGCCAGTTTTCCAGATTTTACAGGCCAAATCTCTCTGATTATTCTGGATGATTTCGAAACTTTTGAGAAAAAGGTGAAGGTTCAAACTGGGCTGATCACCTGATTTCCCAGACTTTATTACAGTCCACTATAACATACTGGGAAGAGAGATTTTTCAAGATGGATTAATTGGTTTTCTTCTCTTACTTTCACGACATGGCTCTAAAATGTCGCCAGCCCTTTGAAAGCCGAGACTTTTAATTAAGTGATAAAATTATTATTGGCAAAAAAATTAAAATAAATAATAATAATAAAAAACACTTTCTTCAGCTTTTGGAAACAGTTCGATGTTAAAGCAGGCTTCACTCTGTGTCTAATTAATGCTTCGATCAGGACTGCTGTTTAAAATTTCTGACCAAATCACACGATCAGATTCTAAGACCTTTTTTATATCCTTGCTTTAGTGCATCCTAAAGAGTTTAACACTGACGTCTCTTGTGTTTTTGTCTTTTTTTCTCTCTCCACAGCTGACACTACAGAGCGCCAAGGCGAGAGTGGCCTTCTTTGAGGAACTATAGCTGACCAAAGTGTGTGTGCTTAAGTGTTAATCTTTAGTTCATGTGTATTTCTTCTTTTTTCAAATTTGTCTAAAGGGATGTTTTATTGCTTTTGTGTTATTGAGTTGAAATTGTCTGACTTTGTGTTTCAAGTATTAGTCTGATTTTTTTTCTTGATTTTTGTCAAGTTTTTTTTTTCCAACAAGTGTTAGATTTTTTTTTCTTTCCTTTTTTGTGTGTGTGTGTGTGTGTGTGTGTGTGTGTGTGTGTGTGTGAGAACAGACTGGTGTCTCGTTCTTACAGGGCATCTTACAGTAAGTAAACATTACAGCATTACTCACCATTCCAATGTTTTTAAACCAGTAAAGCAGGGAGGAAAAATTACATACACTCCTCTCTTTTAAAAAGAAATTCTGACATACCTTGGAAAAAGTTCTACTTTCTCTTCAGACTTTTCCTTAGATACAGGACGCTGCGTTTTATCTTCTTCTTTTTTTTTTTTTTCTTGGGGATTTTCTAAAACCTGTGTAAAAGCTTCAGGTTTCCATTACTGCCGAGACTCGAGCGTAGCCGCCATTTATACTTTTATCAAAAGCGGATTTTTTTTTCCCTCTCTAGTTTGTAAAAACGTATCGCTAGAGTCTCAGTCAGGGCTTCTCTGAAATGCATTTCCTTTTTTTTTTTTCTTTTTTTTTTTAATAAACAGGAAGGCGTTTTAGGATGATGCGGTTACACTACACTCTCCTGTAATGGAGGCCTTTGGAGGCTGGGTTTGTTCTAGACACAATTCTTTAAAGGCCGTCTGCACCGAATGTTCATAACACATCCGTAAGCACTGCACACATCTGCTTTAATGCAGTACTCTTCTATTGATTTAGAAGTTATTTGAACTAACAGCACACTAACAAAGCCTTTGTGGGGTCTTCTTTAAAGCTCGCATACAAGTACAGTGCGAACGTCTGAACCAGAGCAATTTCAGAGGAATGTTGTTTGTTTGTTTGTTTACGCCACACTGACATAAATAATAATAATAAAAAAATAATAAATCAAACGTAATTTGCACAGTACCGTATGTCAGTCATAACGTTTATATAAACTTAAAACCGATTACATCTTTATTAAGAACAAAACTAATAAACCTGACATGGAATTAATTATCTGAATAAATAAAGTACACTAGGATATGCATAACACTTCATAGCATTGTTTTAAATGCAAATCAAATTATCTAAAGGACATGAAAAGGATTCACACACATGACATACTGTAGGTCAAATTAACCACATCCTGGAGTGATTAATCCCTCGTTTTGCATATAGTCTCGTCCGATGGTACACTATTCGGACATTGTAAATGATGTCTGTTGTTATACTGTAGATTATAATGCGAATCCTAGCTCTAAACCGAACGTGACTGGTGGATACCTCGTGAAAGAGTTATAAAGCTTCGTAAACGTGCTTTATCCAGACACAAATGAACAGGACCACGGACACAGTCGTCTCACTCGGTCCTCTGGTAGAATCGTTTTCGAAGCATTTCTGTTCGTGTTATGAAGCACCAGCACACCGCGGTGATTCCCTTCAGATGGAGTTACTGAATATTTTATCGGCGGCGCGGCTGCCGGATTTCCTTCTAAACGCAGTCTGATTGAGGCTTTACGCATCTAAGCCGCCGGGATTATGAAGTTTTTACGTTCCATTTTTTTTCCTCTACAGAAGTTTACATTTATTTTTTTTTAAGAACTTTAGAGTCAGTATATATATATATTTTGCATAATAATTTGTTTATGCTGAGAAATAAATAAATGTAAATCCTGCTCAATCTGCTCCATGGTGTTCTTTTTTTTTTCTTGTTTGTTTTTTTCTGTGTGTTTGTCGATGATGAATTGCTAATACGGTGTAAATATGCATTAGAGCCTTTTGCGACGCGTTGAAAACAAGAATTTGCGTCGGCTTGTTTTGCGCCTTGCTTTGAATCCAAACAGTGTAATCCTTCAGTGTCAGACACGCACTAGAGGCCTGGCTGAACTAATACGCCCTGCGCTATGTCTCCCGGGAAGATTAACCGCAGTATTTACACGTCCTTATTCCCGACTCTATTACATTGGCCACTGAGTTATAGACCAAACATTAACGAAATAAAATCGCTTGCTTTCCAATTGTTAGTAGAAATTAATCGACAGGTTGGTGTGATGTGGCTCGCCACTAAGTGGAGTTACTTTTGCTACAACAGGTTGACTGATTATATTTCTTTAATGGCACAGAGTGGTTTCCTTTATTACCAGAATACGTTCTTTTTCTTTTGTTCATTAAAGAGCAAAAAATGTGTTTATTGTTGCATTTAATGATGGTGCTTGTAAGACAAGATAGTTTCTTCCATCACTTGTGTTACAGAAGCAATAATTAGTGGTTCCTTCACCAGCATTTGTATCTCTCAATGTTTATTAGATAGATAGATAGATAGATAGATAGATAGATAGATAGATAGAGTGGATGGATAGAGTGGATGGATAGAGTGGATGGATAGAGTGGATGGATGGAGAGAGAGAGATGAATAGATGGATAGATACAGTAGATGGATGGATAAGTGGAGAGAGAGTAATGGATGGATGGATACAGATGATATATGGGTGGATGGATGGAGAGAGGGAGATGAATGGATGGATAGATACAGTAGATGGATGGATGGATGGAGAAAAATGGATGGATGGATAGATAGATGAATGGAGAGAGAGAGAGAGATGGATAGATACAGTAGTTGGATGGATGGATGAAGAGATGATGGATATATATACAGTACATAGAAATGGATAATAGAATGACACAAGTAGATACAGTACATATCCTGTAGATGGTTGGATTGATGGAGATTTGAAAACTCTTAGGCTGAGGACTTTCACATGGTGGACAAATTTACAGACCTTAAAACCCTGACACTGGAGACTCCTTACACACTGTAAATGTTACAGTAGGTCTCCTTGGAGAAACAATCAGCATCATCATCATAATAATAATAATAAACAAAGATTTAACAAAGGCTGAATCGTTATGTGAAGCTTCTACCATACAAGTCCTACCGAGTGGATGTTACTATGGAAACGTACATTAATATAAACCTGCCCAGGACAGTAAAATTAGGAGGATAAGAATGGAAGGGAAAAACTACTAAAAACAGGATTAAAATAAATTTGATAAGAAAAAAATAGATATAATAAATTAAATAAAAATGCTTAAAAAATATTTTAATTACAAATGCGTTGGAGTTAAACATGTTACATATTAATGCTTTATAACATAGTAATAAATATGTGGACTGTCCATTATATGTCACCTTCTGAGTATGTCCTCACATTTTATTTATTTAATTTTAACAGCGCTGTTATAGTTGTAATAAAAGACTTACACAGTAATCACTACTTAATGTCATACCGCAGTTCCTGCTTGTTTTCGAAAAAGCATCTTACACTTGAAAACCCTGAGACAAAACACACGGACACACATCCTCAACGTCTCCCCCACACACAATCACCCCCCCCCAATCCGTGTGACTCGGACTCTGTTTGATTGACAGTTCATCAGAGGCGTATTGGCAGGCTGTCGTCGGTCAAGTTCCAGGGAGACGGATGTGTCACCACATATCCCATCATCCTATCTTCCCATCACGCACGCCGCAAGAGATGAGATGTCCTCTGAGGAGGTGGACGAGACAAGGGTACAAGAGAAACCCCCTGGTCAGGAAGAGAAAGGAGCATTACGGGGATTTACAACAGGACGTAACGGACTGTAAAGCTTAGACGCTGATTACTTAATTATCCTCTAAATATGATGTTCACGAGGGGTGTTCAAGTCAAAGCGGGACTTTACGTTGCACAGAAAAACAGAAAACAGTTATGAGAGTTAAAACTATTTCCCTGCTACACTAATGCACAAGATTAGAAAGTTTTCTCAGTACACCGGAGCCATGATCGGACTTCCTGCTTCACGTCTGGAACGCCGGCCTCCCAGGAACTCCTTTAGTATCCCACACGTGTGAAAATGGAACCTTTGACCTGTCAAGCCGAGTTCCTGTAACGATCACGTGTACGGTTCCTACAGATTTTTAAGGATCAGGCATTCGATCCGCTAAAATCTAAAATCTCTCCGGGCCAGGATCGTCATTCATGGATTTACTGTACGTCCCACTTTAAAACACATTTGAACCTTTCAAATGTCTTACTGCGGCTAAAAGTCTCATCACTGTAAAGTCAACAAATAGTTGTCACCAGATATTTCAACTCAAGTCCCGTTTTGACATTATAAAAATGTTCCCCTATTTTTTGATAAACATTACCACTACTGTAAGCACATATTAATAAACTTATTAAAAAAACACTAATTATTAATATATTAATAAAAAAATTATATACATATATATTTTTATTATTAATATCAAAAATATTTTTTCTCATGATATCAGATGCAAAGCTATATTTGACTACCTTTTTTAAAAATAATTTTTATTATTATTACAATTTTTTTTTTTTACATTTTTTAATTTTCATTCCCATATCTCAGATGATATTATTTTAAAATATCATCTTTCTTTTAATAACATCAGTTATTATGACAGGCATTACGGCGGCTTAGTGTCGCCCGGCACCGCCAGGGTCCGGGTTAGATTCCCTCCTCGATGTGTGTGTGTGTGTGCACAGTCTGAGTTTGCATGTTCTCCCTGTTGCTTGGTGGGTTTCCTCCAGGTGCTCCGGTTTCCTCCCACAATCCAAAGACATGCAGATTAGGCTGATTGTCATCACCAAATTGCCTGTAGTGTGTGTGTGTGTGTGTGTGTGTGTGTGTGTGTGTGTGTGTGTGTGTGTGTGTGTGTGTGTGAGCCCAGCAATGGATTGGCATTCTGTCCAGGGTGTTTCCCGCCTCGTGCCCTAAGTCTCCTGGGATAGACTCCAGGCCCCCAGTACAGACGGTGAGTGAGTGAGATTTTATTACAAATATATTTTTTTGTTCCTTACTGCAACTTTATTCCTTTAAACAGTGACTTTTGTCCTTATGATAAACATCACTGTTCTTTCTCTTGTCCTGGTAGGAGTTTCTTCTTAACGCTGTTGGAACCTCTGCATAATTCATCTTTTCTATGAACCAGGTTTAATAAAAAAACGCTTTTTTTTTATTTATTTATTTATTTATTTTTTTGAGAAGTCGCAGCAGCAGTGATGGAGCTCTGGACTTCTGAAAGACTCGTGCTTGTCCTGTTGTGCGGGCCTAAGCGCGAGACATCGATTCCGGACAGTTTGTCCTCTACTCCCACACGTGCAATATATTCCGAGTGACTTTTAAATGCCTTATGGAAGGTTGTGTGTGTGTGTGTGTGTGTGTGTGTGTGTTTGAGAGAAAAGACAAGGCGTACTTTTACTTCATAATATTTGCCCTCACGTCTGTAGAATTCGGCGTCCGTTGCACGAGAACGGAGAGAGACGGTTATCTCAAAGGACGGAACCTTTCACCTCTCGTGACTGGACGCTCGCGGGAAATGAATGCAAATCACATTTATGCGACACATGAAAACTGTGTGAATATGGCAGGAGGGTGCGGCGCCGCTGAAATGTCAGTGGTGTATAATCAGTTTAGTTCTCTGTCCCTCCGTCTGTTAGTCCCTCGCTCCCTCCTCTCCCTCGTCCTCTATTGGATTTCCCTATTTGTTTACCTGCCGAGCCTCTGGAGCCGTGATAATAAAACAGTAAACGAATCAGCCATGTGGGTTACTAATAGACTCACTCAGGTCTCAGACGCCTCCGGGGAGCCACTTGGAAGTTAATCGAAAATCTAATGAGGGTGGGGATTTTTTTTTTTTTTTTTTTTGCACGTCTACTATTTAGGTCCATCACCGAGGAACCATGCTGTAATCCAGGCTGGAATTCTAATAATCTCTTAACACGATTATGAATCATATAAGACTTTGCAGCAAACTCTTAAAGGGATAGTCCAGCATTTCCTAATGCAAACTTCATCTACAGTATGATTAGCACAGATTTTGCTCTGTTTTTAGGCACTGTTGCCTCGCTCCTCCAGGGTCCGGGTTCGATTCCCGCTTCGGCTCTTTGGCAATTAGCCAAATCTGCATGTGTTTGGGAGGAAACCAGAGTACCAGGAGGAAACCCACCATGCACGAGGAGAACATGCAAACTCCATGCACACACGACTCTGGCCGGGAATCGAACCCGGACCTCTGAAGGTGCGAGGCGACAGCGCTAACACCACCGTGCCAACTCACTTCTACTCATGTCAGAAAGCTTCCGGGGAACCTTTCACATTAGCAATGTCGTTCCAGTGGAACCTGAGTACACTGACTACTGAATAAAAAGAACTGAACAAACCCTCCATGACATCACACTTTCTGATTTCTGACGAGTGGTTTTGAAGCTTAATTTTAGGAGCTCTGGTGAGCCAGGAGTTGACGCCGCCTAAATCCTGAAAAGCATGGCTGTTGGTTGGAACATGCCCACTTACCTCAAGTCCCATGCGTTCACAAGCTTCACTTTAAATTAGCTAGAATGCTAAGCTGGCTAACGTTGATGTATATGCTAACGTTACTTTGCATTTGATTGAACTCCATTATCCAGCCCCTACAAGTCGTCCCACATCACCTCCCACATTTCTTATTATAAATTAAACTAGACTGATTCAATTAGCTGGTTAGCTAAATTCATGCTGCTAGCGGTTTGACAACCTGCATCACAGCTGCTACTTAAATCGGCCAGGTCCCAATTATGTATATGTTCACTGCTTAATATAATTTTAACCTTTATACAATAAATTCTTTTTGTTGTTGTTTGGACCAGGCTTCAAGCATGTTGATTTATGTTGTGAATCTTGTTGCATCTTTCCCAAAAAGACTCGCGGCTGTATTAGATCAAAAATTACTAAAATACCGAGCAAAGGCTCTGAATACTTAGGACCATGCGATATTTATTTCAGGTTTTTTTTATTTTTTATTTTTTTTAAATAAATGTCAACAGTTCTGTATTTTTCTGTCAATATTTGGTACTGTGTGTATATTAATGAGGAAAATTAAATGATTTTAGCAAATGGCTGCAATATAAAAAAAAAGAGTAAAAAATTTAAGGGGGTGTGAATACTTTCCGTAAACACTGTATGTGTGTGTGCCCTGTGATGGATTGGCACCCTGTCCAGGCTGTACCCTGCCTCGTGCCCTAAGTCTCCTGGGATAGGCTCCAGGTCCCACGTGACCCTGAATACAGAATGAAGCCATATAGACGATGAGTGAGTTGTGAATTTAACATGGGGATCTAGTGGAACTGACTCACTAGTGGACACTCAAAGAACTGCATGTTTTGGCACTTTCGCATTTGCTTCATTTTTAAAACCGAAGGTCAACCAATCATAACTACAGTTGATGTTCACACTGATATTTTGGAAACAATGTCAAAAATTACTTTCTTACGTTTCTTCCTATTTCATCCGCTATGGCTGTGCAGTTCGGGCTTTGATGAAAAGTTTTAGATCTTATACGCTTAACAAAGTTCCACTTGGAAACGTCTTATAATGACAAAGTATTTCATGTCTCTCTATAAAACATTCAAGGAATTTCCTGGAGAGACTTACATTTTTATCTCATCCTACATCTAAGCTCTTGAGGGTCTTGCTCAAGGGCACAACAAGTGGTAACTTGGTGGTTTGAACCTGGGACCTTCTGATCCATAGTCCAATGCCTTAACTCTTGAGCTTCAGTACCCCTACCCCTGATATATATGTTCCTGCAAAGTGAAATTCCTCACTCTTCGCATATCCCAGCTTTTTGTTAGTAGGCTGGGGTCAGAGCTCAGAGTCAGCCATTTGACCAGACAGGGTTAAGGGCCTTGTCCAAGAGCTGAACTGCGGCCCAACGGGAGCTTGAACCGTTGACCTTCCAATCAGCAACTCAAAGCTTTAACACACTGAGCCAGCACCAGGATGATTATGGAGGAGACTGATTACGGTGGCGTTGATGATGTCACATTCTAAATAGCACCCCATGTTTTTTTCACCTGATCTGAATGATGCACAAGTACCGCTGAACCAAAAATCGAGACCAGTTGTACCCAGGAATAAATCAAACTACATGGAGTCTGGGATCAAATGTATGCAGAATCGCAGGCTCAAGCCTGGACTGTAGAAGCCACTTTAGATTTAGCATTTGGACTAAATCGTTTCAGGAAGAAGAGGTTACATTAAAAAAAAGTCCTACAGTGATGGATATGACCGGTTCTGATCTTTCTTACTATACCACGTCATACGTATTCAATTCTCATGACTTGCTCATTGAAACCTTCTTCGTGCGCTCGTGCTCAGCGCCACTAAATCAGCCGTTGACTTAGCCATGTGGTGCGACGCTGCTCCGTCTTTTTCAGTTACTGTCTTTTTTCCACACTCTTCCTAAATGTGTGCAGATGGCTGGTGCTCAGGTACGACAACACCGGGGAAAATTCCCCCAGATTCATCAGAGGCGTGCGCTAATCAGAGCTTATTTGCGAGCTCCTCAGCCCGCATTCCGGGGCATCAATCAGCGGACAGCAGTTCCGCTTCAAACGATCGCGGTCTCGCGCGATTACCTCGGCAGTCGATGGCACTGAAGCGCCGGCGTCGAATCCATGCCAGCTTTGTGTCTTTCCTGATGCTTGCAGAAGCTGTTAATAGATTTGTACAAATTAGCCTTATTAAGAAATTAATTTCACTTAATCAAAACCACCAAATTGTGACCGCATGCGATGAGCAAAAATGAGCTTGTGTTACAGGACAGTGTTTCACTGCTGGAAAGATATATGGAGCCTATCCCAGGAGACAGGAGGTGGGGTACACCCTGGACAGGGTGCCAAATAATCGAGGGGCACACACACACACACACACACACACACACACACACACACACACACACACACACACACTTATTCACACACTACGGGCAATTTGGGAACGCCAATTAACCTAACCTACATGTCTTTGGACGGTGGGAGGAAACCGGAGTACCCGGAGGAAACCCACCAAACACACGGAGAACATGCAAACTCCATGCACACAGAGATGGGAATCGAACCCGCACCCTGGAGGTGCAAGGCGACAGTGCCAACCACTACAACGACACTGCTGCCTTACTGTGCTGCTCTGCAAAAATAAAATCAAAAAGTGCTTATTTTTCCATGATGATTCAAAAGTGCAAAAGTATTGACCCCCCCCCCCCCCTCCAAATTCTTCATATTTAATTGAATTAAATGATGTAGATTTAATAAACCAAATGGGAACAAATGTTTACTGTGACAGGCTGCAAAGTACCGATACAATAGTAATAATAATAATAATAATAAATTTGGTTATTTATTTATTTATTTATTTATTTATTTTTATTGGTTATTTATGGTACAATCTCAGCAGCGACCTCATTTCCCCTCTCGTCTGTTCCAACCACTCAGGATTCAGTATCACCAGTAAACTAATCACCGGCCTGATCAGGTACAGGGACTGGCCTGACAATGAAAGACCAAAAAAGTTCCATTTCTAAGAATGTCTATGTATAAAAATGGGCACCACATGGCTTAGTGGTTAGCACTGTCACCTTGCACCTCTGGGGTTCGGGTTCGATTCTCGTCACGTGCGCATGTTCTCCCTGTGCTTGGTGGGTTTCCTCCAGGTTCCTCCTACAGTCCAAAGACATGCAAATTTGGTTAATCCCAAATTGGCTGAAGTGTGTAAATGAGTGTGAAATCCAGGGCGTACGCCGCCTCAAATTTCCAAGATTGGCTCCGGGGCCCCCAGCGACCCTGTATACACCTTCAGCCACCAAAAGTTGAAAGAATTGACGGAAAGAAAACATATCAGACAACAGTGCAAACGTCAGCCATAAAGAACCTTATCAAGGAATCGCTATTTTCAGTAACCTTAAAATTGATTTATTTTTTACTTGTTTACGGCACTTTACTCCTTTTTTTTTTTCACGTCTCAGCAGGTTCCCTCTTCAGTGAACTGAGAAACTTCAGGAACTCTTGCCGCACTATTTTTACTCAATGAGAATACAGAACATTGTTCCGCAGTGGACTTCCAGTCCTTTCTCTGTCTTCGGCTCCTCCTACTGCTGTCTCTTACTCTAACGCACATACATTCACACACTTTTATTCTTTTTCACTTTTAGATAGGGTACGCTGCTGCGGTGCAAGTGTGTGTGTGTGTGTGTGTGTGTGTGTGTGTGTGTGTATATGTGTGTGTGTCAGAAAAAGAAAGAGAGAGCGAGAGAGAGAGAGAGAGAGCGAGCAGGTGTTGCATTATAATTGTTTTCTCCAAGCTTGATAAAGTGAGTTTATTTTCGTTATTTCCTGTATTTTTTTTCCCCCTGAATGATCTGTATCATGTTGATCTTCTCTCAAGACCAGTGCTGATTTATCTCCTCACCTGCACAACCATCAGCCTGATGTCTTTCCCTGAAATAAGAGCAGATACAGTTATAAAATGGCAACGTTTTCCAACATACCCATTATTATGCATGTTTGTTCCTCAGTAAAGCCCAAAGACCGAGCGCTCATTAAGAGGAGGCGTACCGCGGCGGCGGCGGTATGCCGCCGGTGTCACCGTGTGCACCCTTGTGTAACATTAGTGTAGAGAAAGAGTGAGATTACCGCAGCTTTGCTTTTGTGTTATTAATGTTTTTCTTGAGCTTCCGGCCAGCGTTTTATCCTCTAATCTTACATTTTACTCCACTGCCTTCTGGGAGAGCTAATAGCAGCCTAAGAATGCTAATGAAAGTTCTTAGCTCTTTCCTCTTTTCACCCCCCCCCCCCCCCCCAACAAAACATACAGGACTCATTAAAGGCTTTCTGTTTGAAAAACGGTATTATCTGCATTTGTATTGTCTCAGTCCAGAGCTCCAAACCTAATACATTTGCCTTTTTTTGTTCCATTGTGCACAAAGGACACAAGGAGATACAGATCAATAAAGAACAGAGAAACTTGGTGATTTATAGTGAGCCATGGAGATTCACTTTGTCCTCTGAGCCCTTGTCCCCTAAATCCCCTTTCCTCTTATCTTTGCAGCCTGCAAGTTTTTGGAGCTTGAGCTCACTTAACGATGGCTTGTCATATAAAAATACAAGCGTTAATCAAACGTCATTAAGGACATCACCAGAGACCGTGCTTCGCCCTGATCGTTATGACTTACAAGGTAGCAATGCCAAGCTATGATGGTACCAGTGATGGCACCGATGTTTGGCGAGTGCAGGAACCTAAGAAGTCCTAAGGTTGTTCATGCATCACGGTTTCAATAAGGAGGTTACCGTTCACTAAAGGTCCCAAGTAGAACGTCTTTATGAAGCAACAAGGCGGTTCCAGACCTAGTTGTAAGCCGGTGCTTCTGAAGAACCCGCCCTGAGACAGAAAAAATGCCTGGCTTATATCAGGGGCTGGTGGTGGGATTAACATGATCAACTTAAAGTTTGTGTCTGCTTTCTTTCAAAAAAAAAGAAAAAAAAAAAGATGGACTCAATATGTAATGGGCAGCTCAGATGCTTTCTAGTAACTTCCTAGAACTGCCTTGCAAAGCCATGTTGAAGTTTATCATTGTTATTGTGCTTGCTCCTATCATTTTGTGCTTTTGCCACTAGCAATTTTTTCCAGCTAGCATTGCCACTGTCTTTGCCACTAGCATTGCTGGGAAAGTAAAAATGTTAATGCTGACCCTGCGTTCACACCGAACGCGGCGAGAGCGTCACAGTTCGCCTGTCGCCGCTGTTGGCCGCTCTGACGTAGACCGAACGCCTTTCTTGTATTTAAAAGGGCCGCAAAGCAATCAAGCTTGTTGATCTTATGGAGACCAAAATGTGGAAGATAACAAGAAATTGATTCATGGAAAGTAACTGTATTGTAGAAATAAACAAATTATAAGCCATTCGTATGGTGTGGCTTCTGTTCATTGTGAATTGCTAGTCTAATTTAATATATATATATTTTATTATATTATTTTTCTTATTATTATAACATTAGAATCACTTACTAGACTTTGTCTTTAATTAAAATAACATTAATAATTAATAAACACCTGCTATCGGAATAATCAACCTTTCATCCATTTTGCTTGGGAACTAATGTCGCCGGAACAAAAAGTTACAGGACTGCGTCCCGCGGAATCCTCCCAAGCGGAGGACCTCCATTTTAATTGGTTGCCGCTCAACCGCGTCACAGCTCATTACCCTAAAGTTGAGCTGATTTCAACTCCCTTCGCCGCCCCTCGCCGCCGGCTCCCATTCAAAATGAACGACTCCCGGCGTCTTTGACGCTCTCGCCGCGTTCGGTGTGAACGGTGGGTTAATGGTAAGACTCTCAAGCCCATGGAAAAGCAAAGCCTGACTCTTAACCGGCGTTAGCACCAGACATGAACTGGCATCTGTTCATCCCTTGTCCCCAAAACCAGATGCTCTTCACACGCCATAAACTTTACCTTCATGAAGCACTTTTTGGTGTGCTTGGGAAAAAAACAGTTCTTCATTTTTGTGCCTTGTGGGGAAACAACAAACAGAAAAAACTGTACTGTAAAACTGAAGGCTTCTGTTTGACTAAAGGATCGAAGTAGATTTCCTTTAGGATGCTACTGTAGATCCCTAACTGTCCATTATGGAAGTCCTATTCCCTACAGGACAAAGGCTCGTTAAAGGTTTTACTAAGAACTCAGAAATAATGCTGTTTCTTTGACAAACCTCATAATCGAGTTGAAAAGCTTTCTCCAAAATCTTATTTACCGAGTCCGAAAAAAAATCACTAGGGCTCTGTGATGAGGGGAAAAGCTTTTCAAAGGGCGAATAACAAAAAGTATTCTTTTGTGTAAACGTGTTCAGGTAGAACCTATTTAGTGGACCAGAAGTGCACATTTCCTGTGCCTGGGGAAAAAAAGTGAGATATTACAGGTAAAATATTATTCCAGGAAAAAGTTGAAGTCCTTCCTTTACATTTCTACATTAGGATTGTATTAGCTCAAGTATTTACGTCCTAGTAAAAGAGCATTTCTGTTTCTCTTGCTGTTCTTGCTTTTGCTTCTAATTTCAAACACTTGCTACATGATTGAGCTTTTAATTGAGGGAATGCAAATCACGCAATTACAGTACATACGATAATCAGCAAGTTGTATCATTGGATGGATTAGGTGGATATCGCAACTTCAAATACTACACACCAGTGCGGTTATGCAACCCAACGCCATACACAGCTGTAGTGAAGTAGAAAGTAACAGATGTTTGTTGAGTAGAGAGGAGCAGGTACATGAAAATTTTACTTACTGTAAGCACAGTAATTAACACGCCAATTAATTAAGTTCAAAAGCAGACACTGTTTTCTGGTTGTTCTGTGATAGTGAGATGGATTTCTCAGGATAAGCTTCTAAAAACGGACTCTTTCGCCAGTGTTTACGTGTTCATACTCAAATTACCCTTCGGCAAGCTTGGGTTGGTTTGGTTGTTTAAGTTCTGTCTTGGGAAAAAAAAAAAATTAAAATTCCAGTCATTAACAAAAAAATTGCAAGTGCTGAGTAGATACCCTTGACCCACACCTATCCAAATAACCATTAAGGAACCCAAGCAAGTCCTATCCTAATCTAAATCTTTAGGTTGTTCAACCTTGAAGGTTCTACAGTATGTAGCCCCCTACACCGGATGACTTTCCTAGTATAAGGTTTCAAAGTGAAAAACTTTTAAGAAGCTTGAAAGATCCAAAGACTTTTTCTCTCTAAATACAGCCGTGTCATGTACATCAAGCTCAAAAACTCTAGTCTAGAGCCTTTGAAGGATTGTTCAACCTTAAAAGTTTTATGAAGCTAGAAAGGGTAACTATTCAAAGAACCTCTGAGAAACTGCTATGCATAAACAAGATGTCTCCTTTCACCGTTGCTTCTGTGAAGGTGGAAAAAAAAACAAAAACGCTTATCCTCACTTACTTTGCATGTTCTTTTACAACCTTCAAGAGGCTCCTGAAAAACTGCCTCTTTTTAAAGCGTCAACATTGATACCAAAACACCTTGAACTCACGCTCACGTCGCTACATCTCTGAAGGGCTTTTTACGTTCGTGCATTGAAGAACAGACTTTAATGTTCTACATAGAACTGTACAACTGAGGTTTCCTGCGGAATAAAAGCCCACACATATCCAAATATTAAAAAAAAAAAAAAAAAAGACACTATACGAACAAAAGTATTTGGAAAACCTGCAGTGACGTTGTATCCAAATACATATACGTCAGTATGGTGTCGGTTCCCCTTTTTGCATCTATAACAGCTTCCACTCTTCTTGGAAGTGTTCTTGTTTCTGTCGGAATCCATGACCATTCATTGAGTAGAGTATTTATGAGGTCGGGCGCTCATGTTGGACGAGAAGGAACTCCTGGCTCGCGATCTGTGTTCCAGTTCATCCCAGAGGTGTTTGATGGGGTTGAGGTCAGGGCTCTGTGCAGGTCAGTCAAGTTCTTCCAAACCATGTCTTCATAGTCCTTTCTTTGTGGGCACAGTCATGTTGGAATAGAAAAGGGTGTTCCCCAAACTGTTGCCACAAAGTTGGAAGCATAGCATTGTCCAAGATTTCTTGGTATGGTTCAGTGGGGCCTGATTGAAACACCTGAATTCAATAAATAACAGATCTGGCCGAATCCTTTTGTGGATATATGTACTGTATGTATGTATGTATGTCCAAGTCCAAAACCTTGGTGTAGAAATCTTGGGAATTAAAAAAAATTTAAACTAAGATATGAACTTCAGTCTGTTCCCCAAAGAACATTCATACAGGTTCTACAGAATGTAACACTGTACAGCTGAAGCTCCATGTACAACCTCCTTTAGGATCCAAATAACCTTTGCACTATGAGAACCTTTTTCTAATAGTCTGGTCTGGTGAAATGAGACCCTCCAGGGTCTGGGTTCGATTCCCACTTTGAGTCTGTGT
This sequence comes from Clarias macrocephalus, assembly GCA_011419295.1. Classification (NCBI taxonomy): domain Eukaryota; kingdom Metazoa; phylum Chordata; class Actinopteri; order Siluriformes; family Clariidae; genus Clarias; species Clarias macrocephalus. The sequence continues at coordinate 43,123 of JAAGKR010005608.1, forward strand.
GCAGGAGGGAGTTTGCATCTTCTCCCTATGCTTGGTGGGTTTCCTCCCACAGTCGAAAGACATGCAGATTTGGCTAAGTGGTGTTCCCAAATTGCCCTGAGTGTTTTTCCCATCCATGGTGTACCAAGCATCATCTCCTGGTATAGGAAAGAGTCTCCAGGCGACTCTTTACTCAGGGTGAAGCGGTTAAGACGATGAGCGAGTAAGTAGTTTGCGGCTCAAACTCGAATCCTCAGATCTTAAAATCAACAACGTAGAGCCTCAGCTGACTGAGGCAACACTCCCTCTCTCATATTACTGTGTGATCTTTAAAAAAAAAACCCTGAAGCCCTCACTGCTTCAAGAGCACCTAAAAATAGCTTTCTGTCTACTGTTTTTTTCTTTAGGATGAATGTTTTAAGACATTTATACGACAGGAAATGTGAAGTAAGCGTACCCCTCGAGAAAGCTAGGGCGTGTAGTTCCTCCATGAGGAGTCTTGACCTTTCGACCATCCAAGGAACCTTGATGGAACCTTTATGAGTGTTTTCTCTGTGATTTCTGGTGCATTGGCGGAAAATTAATCTTGTTGCATGTATATTAACGAATGTTCCTCAGACATCTTGAATAGAAGTGATCGATGCAGACCGTCTGGGTTTGGTGCTAATTGTAGCCACAATGGCATTGGCATGTTTTTGTTTATGAGCTCCACACAGGATGGACACACACACATACAGTATATTTTCCTCTCATCTCATCAGGCAAAGACAGATCTCAAACTGCCACGTCCTGTCGCAGTCATCATGCCTCTCTATTTTTGGTAGAACTCGAAGACGTCTGCTGTCTCTGCACACGCTCACTTCTTCACTCCTTCCTCTTCCTCCTCCCTCCTATTCCTCTCCACTGCTCATCCTCTCACATCCCTTCCCCCCCCCCCTCGTTCTTTTTGCATTAAGAACGACTCCCTGTCCTGTTACCTGCCGTTCTGTGGATCTTTCCTCGTACTTGTTTTTCGTCTCCACGGTTACAGTGTCGTCTCCTGTTTATTGTGTAATCGCAAATTACGTTTAATTCTTTGTCATCTGCCTATTTTAAATGAATGAATTATTTCCCTGTGAACCTTTTTTATTTTCTTTGCTCCTTTGTTTTTTTTTTTTTTTTTAAGAATTAATTTTTATGTTGTAGGCGACACAGTGGTGTGGGGGTTAGCACTGTGGCCTCGCACCTCCAGGGTCTGGGTTCGATTCTTGCCTTGGGTCTGTGTGTCTCCATGTGCTTGGTGGGTTTCCTCCGGGAACTCTGGTTTTCTCCCACAGTCCAACGACATGCATATTACAGTCGGTTGATTGTGTGTGTGCATTACTATGGACTGTACCCTGTCTCATGCCCTAAGTCTCTGGGAAAGGCTCTAGGCCCCCCGCAAACCTGTACACAGGATAAAGTGAAATCGAAAATGTTTTGTACTTCTTGTTTGTTTCATTGTTTTTACTTTCTTTTCTTCACCTGCTTCTTTCCATCACTCATTTTTGTTTTTGTCCTCCTGTCTTCCTTTTACTCTTTTTTTTGCTTGTTACATTTCTTCCTTTCTTTCTTTCTTTTTTTTGATTTCCTTTTTTCACTGTTGTTTTTCTTTCATTTGCATGACCCTTTAATTTAATTCCATCTTCAATTTTCCTTCATTTCCTGCCTTCCTACATCACTTTCTTACACTATTGAGCTTCCTCTCCCCCCTTCCTTTCCTCCTGCATTACTTCCTTCTTTTTTCTTTTTTCACTTTTTCTCCTTCTTCCTTTACAGTACTTCTTCCTTTCGTTGCTCCCTCGCCTGCTTCCTTAACCCTCCCTCCTGTTTCCTCTCTCTTTTCTTTCTTTCTTTCTTTCTTTCTTTCTTTCTTTCTTTCATTTCCTCTTTTTCTGTCACTTTTTTCTTACACTTCATTGATTTCAATTTTCATTCTTTCTGAGATTCCTTTCTGCATTACTTCCCTCCTTCTTTTCTTTTTCACTTTTTTTTATTTCATCACTTCCTTCTTCCTCTCTCCCCAACCCCCTCACGTTCCTCTCTTCCTTCATTTCATTTCCTTTTTTCCTTCAATTTTTCTTTCGTTTAATTGTCTTCTATTTTCCTTCCTTCCTTCCTGCAATACTTCCATCTTTCTTTTTTTTCACTTTTTTCTTCTATTTAATTGTCTTCAAATTTTCTTCCTTCATTCTGTCCCATCATTATTTCTTTATCTTTTGTTTCTTTTGCTTCCTCACTTCCCTCCTTCCCCTTTTATCCCTTCCCTCATGTCTTTCTTTCTCAGTATTTCCTTCTTTCCTTTCTCCCTCTTTCCTTTCCTATCGGTTCTGGTTGTTCATATGATAATTCATACATTAGTTACATTTTCACTCTGTATCCCCCCCCATCTCTCCATCTACCCATCTCTATGTGTGTGTGTGATAGTTATTTTAAGGTTTCCTGGCTCTCGGCTCTGCTTACTCATAACTCAGTGAGAGGGGGAAATTGGAAGTTTGGAGTCTGCTCCAGTTTTGCTGTGACAGTCCCAAAACTCTACAGCTTTGACCTGAATATTCTCCACTGGGTGTTAGGCAAGTCTGATTAAAAGACTCTCTCTCTCTCTCTCTCTCTCTCTCTCTCTCTCTCTCTCACACACACACACACACACACACACACACACACACACACATATATATATATATATATAAACCAGTATCTCGCTAAGTCATATCTGGAACACCCCTGGCTTTTTTTTCCAGAAATAAAAAACAACCCCACATCTAATTTTATTTTTAGCACTGTGTATAAAAACAAAACAAAAACAAAACAAAAAAAAAAACAACAACATTAAAGGCGGAATGTGATTTCTACACCCGGAGTCCCCGTGGCTCTCCCAAAGACCTGAGAGATCTGGGATGACGAGACAAAGGCATCATTCCAGTCTTATTTGCATCTGCTTCTTTTCATCATAGATTAAAACCTAATATGAGTCAGAGCCGCGGGGATTAGTCGGGCCTGCTCTGGTGAGCTGAGCGCTCAAAAAAAAAAATGTGTGCATCTTTTTTTTTTTTTTTTTTTTTTTGCATTAGGAGCCTAGAAACCTCTTCATGCACTTATGTGTCACATTATTTCCTACCTTCAGACTGAGTTGAGAGTGGAGTGGAACAGCCCGGGAAGGAACACGTGACCGGCTCCAATGTACCTGCACACTCTATTAATCAGAGCCGGTCTGAACAAGGTGTTGTAGAAGCCTTATCTTGTCTTGTTGTTTTCCCTCACCGTGATGATTTAACAAGAAGGGAGGCCTCGTTATCTACGCTACTTATATTTCTACTAATAGTGTCATTGACTAAATAGTTATTTCGTTGTTTGTATGATTGTGCGGGCTAATTAATTTCCTGTGGGAGACAGAAAAAAAAAAAAAAACAGACAAAAACAAAGTCAATTCCAATGTGTGAAAAGGAAGAATCTGGTAATTGGAGTTTGACTCCTGAAAGCAGCGATGCTGATGAAGGCTGTGAACTGAGCAGAGTGGATCGTTAACGCCACATGCCGATGAGGACCGAGCCCGAGCAGTCGTGTGCGCTGCTGTTTTTAGATTGTTTTACTCTCCGAGTCGTTTTTCTTGCTGCTCGTTTCTGGGGTTTCATTAGCGCTTAAACCGGTCTTGCATCAAGCCCTGATCTGGAAAACTATCCTTTCTAAACCCATCCTGTTCCTTCACGTCTCTGACACTGTAAATCATTTAAACCTTACATCTATTCCTGCTGACCGAGGTATCACATGTGGTGCTCTGACTTTGCCATCATATCTACACGATCGATCCTAGCCTGGAATTATAGATCTTTTAACCTCACAGGTTCACTGCAGGAGCTCCTCAAGGATCGGGGGGGGGGGGGGGGATTTAGGGGGGGTCTGACCAATTAAAGTGTTGGCATAACAAGGTCTAAATTTGTCTGTAAGGACCATCACAGCTGGAATTTATTATTAGGAGTGTAAATGTAATCTGTGAGGTGATGCATTGCGATTGTACAGAGCTCAAAAAGAGGGGGGGTGGAGGGGGTGGGGGGTGGGGGTGGGGCATATTCAGGCCATTTATTGACAACATTGAACAGCTAATGGGTATGCACCAGATATAATTTGTTCGGAGGTTTTCTTTGGTTAATTCATGGAGGGAGGGAGCAAGGGAGGGAGGGTCAGGTAAGTGAAAGAAGGTAGCAAGTGGAAGAAGTAAAAGAAGGAAGGAGCGTAGTGAAAAAAGTAAAAGAGAAGGGAGTGAAGCAAAGGAAGAGAAATAATGAATGCCAAAAGAAGTGAAAGAAGGAAGTAAGTAAATGAAGTGGTAAAAAATGAAAGAAGGAAGGTTGTATAATGTTAAAGGAAGAAGGAAGTGAAAAAAAGTGAAATAAGGAAGGGAGTGAACATCGAAGGAAGCGAAAGCAGGAAGGAAGAAAGAAGTGAAAAATTAAAGAAGGAAGCGAAAGAAATGAAAGAAAAAAGATAGGAAGTGAATGGAAGAAGGAAGTGAAAGAATGAAGAAAGAAAGTGAAAAAAGAAGGAAGTGGAAGAAATTAAAGAAGAAAGGAAGTGGAAGAAGGAAGAATGTGAAATAAGTTAAAGAATAAAGAAAGGAAGTGAACAGTAGAAGGAACTGAAAGGAGAGAAATAAGTGATGGAAGTGAAATAAGCAAGTGAAGTCAAGAAAGGCAAAACGAACAAATGCACAACAAGAAAGATGCACAGAGACAGACAGAGAAATATAAAACTAATGAATGAAGCAAAGAAAGAAAAAAGAAGCAAAGGAAAGAAATTGAAACCAAAAAAGCAAACAAAAGAGCAACATAAAGAAAAAAACAATAATGATGGGAAGAAAGTCAAGATTCAGTTCATTTCTATGTTTTTTTTTTTATGTATGTCCACTATGTTACAATTTATTCCTATATTTTGGTAAATTTGTGCTCATGAGATATGTAGTGTATGTATAGACAGCCTACATCAAAGCCTCGGTCACGATCACTGCATCAGAAGGAAAGAATGGAGTAATTTCAACAACACAGCTTGCAGCTACATTCATGTTTTTGCATTTTCAATTGTGCACATGAATAAGTAAAACAAGTGCGGGGAAAAGAACATGGTGTGCCGCTCCAGGGCGGCGAGTCCCCTTCCAACCGAACTTCCTTCGCTTCCTCTTGCAGCAATAATCAGGTTCAAATCTCCTGCTATGGCATTCCAGGCATCTCACGGAGACTTTGTAGCAAATGACAAAGAACAGTCATTCATTCACACCAGCCATGAACCTTTTATAAAAAGATTGAAACTGATCACCAAACGGGAAGCTATAAGTTGACCATTAAACACACTGCACATTTCTGTTTAGTCTCCTATGGTCTGCTGCAGAAGTGTACATCGATATTAGGTCAGTAATTTTTCTCTGATGGCACACCGTAATTCTTCCAGCAGCAGAAAAGTGCTTTTGTAAACCGAGGATCAATCTGCCATTGTGCTTGTCTTCCCGTCGCTGCTAGCTCTGTCTCACCTTCTGCCTTTTGATTCATCAAACTCACCCACTCAAAAAATCTGCTCGGTCTGCATTGACAGGGAATCGGAAAAAAGGTATGTGATATGCACTTTAGACTGGATGAGCCTTCGGTCGGCACTGTCTAAAAAGAATCTATATAAATTCTGAATTTTATGTTTTTTGATGCATTAGTTATGAAAAAGACAAAGTTTGTCTGATTTCCTGTTAACATGACAACCTATTACCTTTAAAACGGAGAATTCACTTTTTAGACATTCAGATGGGTCCTTGTTGTACAGAATCACCCCAGAAACTGAAGAATAAAAAAACGTATCCTGCTTTCTTTTTTCTTTTTTTTTTGTATTGGTCTGGGTTTAAAAAAAAAAAAAAAGCTGAGTAGATTTTCCCCTAATGTGACCTCATATAAGAAGCCCTGAGCTTGTTGCTCAATTCTGCTGTTCTCTAAAAGGGCGTGACTCATCAGAAGCCCATTTACAGACAGTAGACACTGAAACAGTGAGTGAAAAAGTTGTTCATTTATTAAAGAAATAGTGAAATATGGGACCTTTAAGAGAGAAAACAGGAACTTGTTTCATGGACACACATGACTTATATAACAGATATTAATTATAAAGTGTTAAGGTCTTTAGTTTCATTAATACGTTTGGAAAATTGCTGTTGGAGAAACGATCAAATTTAGGATAGAAACCAGAACTCCATCCCCATGTTTTCCATCTGTCTATACGTCTTTTTGTTTTGTGACTATTTACAATACACCAATATCAGGAACTCTTTGAACTAAATTCTGTCTTTTTTTTTGGGAGGTCGAATCGGTATTCATGTGTCTATTTCAATTACCGCAAACAAAAACAAACAGACGTGGAAGAAGATCAGAGATGATGATGATA
>JAAGKR010005609.1:0-15444 GCA_011419295.1 Clarias macrocephalus
GCGCTTGATGCTTTTTGTGGCTGCACTTGGGGACACTTTCAAAGTTTTCCCAATTTTTCCGACTGACTGACCTTCATTTCTTAAAGTAATGATGCCACTTGTTTTTCTTTACTTAGCTGCTTTTTTCTTGCCATAATACAAATTCAAACTCTTTGAATGAGAAGGTGTCCAAACTTTTGCTCTGTACTGTAGGAGCTAAGCTTAGCTAAACTGACTTGTTATTTTTCAGAATTACTGTGTATTAAACACAAATGTAAGTCTTTTCTTTCCCTACAAGTAGCCACATGGCTAATTGGAACTAGTTACATTTTTGCTAAATACACCATAACTTAACTTTCATGGCAGTTGATTTGTGATATACATACAGTATATATATATATATATATATATATATATATATATATATATATATATATATATATATATATATATATACACACTCTGACTGTGGGAATATTTTTAATATACTATATATAAAGTATATAGGCCATTGGAATTAATAACTTAAAAAAATTTTTTTTACTAAGAACCATTTCTTTATTTTATTAGATAAAATCCAGGAACTTTATAGGAGTTACAGTGAAATTGTACTGAAGTTCTATGTATTTCAGTTACACTGGTTTCCTTTGACGAGGAAGAAAGTTCCAGTAGCGACTCCAAGCAGTCCTACAGCCAGACCCAGTCCACAAAACACAGCCGGACCCACACTGGGAAGCTCAACATCCACCTCTACACACACACACACACACACACACACACACACACACACACACACACACACACACTTGTGTTACATATGTTACTTGTACACATAAACCCATTTAATAAAATATATATTCAGTGCTTATCGAAAAATGTTTATTACATTGTCTTCAAGGGATGCATAAAAAAAATAAATAAACGGGTGTGCACCACATTATTAAGATAATTATGTACCATTATGAAATACTTTAATATTTTTGTTTTTAACAAATGTCCCCTTAGGGGCTCCATAATTTATTGTTTAATTGTTTAAAATCTAAAACAACAAAAAAAAGAATTTGTGGTCTCACCCCATGTCTTGGTGTCGGGCGTCTCCAGGGACTTGTGCTCCACCGTGCAGGTGTAAACGTCTCCCTCCTGCGGAGTGAAGGGCAGGTGGGAGAACTGGTTGTAGGTGTCGTCCTTATTTGGGTAGAACTGACTGAGTGTGGATTCATCCGTCACATTTACCCCGTTTCTGGTCCAGGTGATGTGGACAGGAGGAGGGAAGAAACGTGTTGAATAACAGATGAGTGTGCTTTCTGTACCGAGTCTCACATTATCTCTGGGATAGATGGAGTTTTGGGGAATGTCTGTGGATAATAATAATAATAATAATAATAATAATAATAATAATAATAATAATAATAACCAACATCATCATTCAATTCAATAAAATTTTATTTGGATAGCGCTTGACATTGACATTATTGCAAAGCAGCTTTACACAATCAAAAGAAATTATTTAAGTTTTTATGAAATGTGAATGGGTTTGAATCAAAATGATCAGATTGTCCCTGATGAGCAAGCCGAGGGCGACAGTGACAGCGACAGTGGCAAGGAAAAACTCCCTGAGATGACAATAGGAAGAAACCTTGAGAGGAACCAAACTCAACAGATATCAATAGATACCTCATTTAGGTGATATTAGATAGCAGGGATTGATCTGCAGTCATACTGTGTGTTAGGAGGCTGAACGTTCAGTATAACAGGAGACGTGTTTAAGTTAATATGGAGTCCAGTTTGGTATTGGAGGCTCAGGTACTGTAGTCATCATCATCATCATCATTATAACAACAACATACTGGCTTGGCTTATTGGCTTGGCAACATATTGGATTGACAATCAGACCAGGAAGTTTTCTGTAAACAACTCTGTTTCAGTGTGGAAATGCCTGAAAGCCATTACTAACTACAAGATGCCCTTAACTCTGAAGAGAATCAACCCCCCCCCCCCCCTCACCCCTCCTGTTCTCCAGGGCTGTTTGTTGATCTTCCAAAAACAGAAGAGAAGTAAAGCACCAGGGCCGGACAGCATCAAACCAACCTGTATGAAATCCTGTGCTGACCAGCTGGTCCAGATCTTCAACAGATTATTGGAACTGTATGTGGTTCCCTCCTGGTTCAAGCGCTCCACAATAATCCTTATTCCAAAATGAACTCAAAAACACACAATTTAATGACTACAGACCAGTTACCCTAACATGTGTGTTCATGAAGTCGTTTGAAGGACTGAGTGTTGGTTTATCTGAAGGACATCACTGGACCCTTACTGGACCCTGCAGTTTGATTATAGAGCAAACAGGTCTGTGGATGATGAAGTCAATATGGGAATTCATCCTGCAACATCTGGACAAATCAGGGACTTATTTGAGGATATTCCTGTGTACTTTACATTGGCTTTTAATGAATGAATATGTGCGATAGTTCCAATACAGTCATACAATTGCCACTGATATTTATTTGATAATATTCCACATCCTATTCCTTTTCTTGTTCATTTGTTTTATCATGTTGTGTGTGTGTGTGTTGTGTCATCTCTGGTCTTCTATCACCAAAAATTCCTTGTACAGTGGAACCTCGGATTGCGAGTAATGTGGTTTACGAGTGTTCCGCAAACCGAGCAAAGATTTTAAATATTTTTTTATTCGGAAACCGAGTTTTTATTTTGACACTGCGCGTCACTCTCTCACCTTGACCCCCCTCCCCCTCCCTCCCCCCACGGCTTCACAAAGACACAGAAACTCTGCTCTGTTCATTTGTTTTTTTTTACTTTACAGCAGTGATTCCCTTAGTATGCGCTCAGGCCAGGTCAGAGAGATTTCTTTTTTTTCCTGTTAAAATGGTGTTTCCGTGTGTGTGTTTGCTGTGAAACTTAAGTGATTCCTTTAGTATGCGCTCGTGCCAGTCTCGCTTTTTTTTCGTTAAACCGGTGTTTCCGCTGTGTTTATGCGCTTGTTGTGAAACTTAAAAAGTGAGTCTGTTAATATTCGCTCATGTCAGTCTCAGAGAGATTTCTTTTTTTCCTGTTAAAACGGTGTTTCTGTTGCGTGCGTGTGTTTGTTGTGAAACTGTTGTGAAAAAGTGAGGTGGGGAGAGGGAGGAGGAGTGTTACTGTGTAAAAGGTGAGTGAAGGGGCTAATTCCACACACACACACACACACACACACACACACACACACACACACACACACACACACACACACGGTGTGCGCGCACCAATGGAAACATTATCTGTCAGGATTTATTTGTACTTTTTTTTAAAGGTAAAGTGCAACAATAATTTGTTTTATTTTCATTTTATAGATTGTATTAATTATTCTTATGTATTTATTTTTGGGTGCTGTGGAACGAATAATTTGAGTTTTCATTATTTCTTATGGGAAATGATGATTTGGTTTAAGAGTGTTTTGGAATACGAGCCCACTTCCGGAACGAATTATGCTCGTAATCCAAGGTTCCACTGTATGTGCAAACGTACAGTACTTGGCAATATAGCTGTTTCTGAGCAGTATAGCTCTTTCCGATTCACATTTAACCGGTCAAAACGTGTTTTTGTGCAAGACTTAGGGAGGATAGTGCACCATGAGTCCAAAGAAAGTTAACAAGACTGATACAAAGAAAAGACAGGAGACACTTTTAGTGGAAATTAAAAAGGAAATAATCGGTAATCCTGTGTACGGTGTTCTGTACTGTGTTCTGATTGTTTGGAACTTGTCATAGAAGACATAGGTCTAGAAAAAAACTCAATTAAATAATTAAATTACATTACATAATTAAATTACAATCATAATTAAAGGTTAAGTGAGGATTAATATTTGTTTCATTTTTACTTTACTTCATCATTATGTCTTTGCTAAATGTTTCAATTGTTTTCATATGCAAAAACTGATTATAGTCAGGAAATTTGGAATTTTGGGCAATATTTTTACATGGTTAAAAAAAACTGTCTGAATGTAAAAAAAAAGGTTAATAACAAGTTACAACTTTTAAGTTTACTCAACTTTTAGAAGGATTTGCCGGCCAAACTTAATATTTTACATTGCTGTTTAGTTGACACTGTTCAGTGTATCCAGTTCAAAATCTTAAGTTGACTCAACTTGTGATTCAAATATTTGTGTCAGCTCAGATAGTATTGGTTGTGGGCTTAATTAATTACATTTCTCTAGGATTGACATCTATTTGATGTTACAAATCCTCCTCTGGAACGAATTAAATTTGTGTGGCAAGGGTAAATTTAAATAAACTGAATGTCACTTTATAAATAAAAAATAGATTATCTTCTATGAATGTGTTCTTCATTTAATATAGCAAAGTGTTTGGGGAAAGTAGACTGAGTTTTTTTTTTTTACTCACCCAGATTTTCTGTCTCAGGTTTATCATAGGTCATTATTAAATCATAGTTGTGTTTGCAGATCGCTTGCTCTGAGAGACTGTATTCATAACCACCAGGCCATAGTATAGGGTCTGCAAATTCAGGTAAGTTGATCACCAGATTTTGTTTTTTAAAATCTGAGTGCAATATTTCCTCTTCGTCATGCTGTATTTCATACTCCTTATCTGACTCACTGCATCCACTTATCTTAATATCTTCATGCTTATCTGTGGAGAAAATAGAAAACACAGAAGATAGAAAAAATACTGTTAGAAATAAGCAATAATAATAATATGGTATTTAGCACATTAGATGTAGTGCAACATAATGCAACCTTACAAAGAAAGATGTGCAAATTGTAATAAACCAATTTAAAAAATATACACAAAATAAAAAAAAATAATAAAAACTGCTATAAAATAATCATAATAACCTAATAAGTAGTCTTTCGGCTGCTCCCATCAAGAGTCCCAGTATATCTGCATGACAACTTGGCACAGGTTTTATGATGGATGCAACCCTCCCATTTTATCTGTGCTTGGGACCGGCACTGCATCCAGTGGCTGGGGTTCGGGCATTGGGTGGGAATCTTACCACTGAGCCGCTAATGCCATAACAGTCTGTTTTACTGTAGGATTGCATAGCAGTTTGGTCACCTGTGTTGTCTTTTTCTTCTTTGTTGGTTTGTGTGGGAATGAAGTTGAATATAAATAGAAATGTCCAGGTATGTGCAAATATGCCGTAAAGGGTCATATTTAAAGTGACTTATGTGCATCAGGGAAACAGAATAAAATGGAATAAGTAAGTAATGTTCATGAGTGTGCAGGTGTGCAGTGACCACTAGTGTCAGTGAATGTCCAGAATGTCCAGAGTGAGTACAAGAAACATGTGTAGATGTGCAAAATGGATCCGTACTGTGTGGTGCACTGATTAAGAGACCGGATCGCCTTCAGGAAGAAGCTCCTCCTCAGTCTCTCTGTGTTGGTCTTCAGGGAGTGGAATCACTTTCCTGACCTCAACAGAGAGAACAGTCCATTGCTGGGGTGGCTGAGGTCCTTCATGAGCTTCCTGGCCTTGATCCAGCACCGCTTGCTGTATATTGAGAGCAGGTCAGGGAGCTCGGTGTGGATGATGCGCTCAGCTGATCGCACAACCCTCTGTTGAGCTCGTCTGTCCTGCATGATGCTGTTCCCGAACCAGGTTGTGATGTTTCCCGTCAGGATGCTCTCTATGGTGCAGGAGTAGAAATTCCTGAGAACCCTGGAGGGCCGTCTAAAGTCTCTCAAGTGTCTGAGGTAGTAGGAGGGCGTTTTTTCACCACGGTGTTGATGTGACAGGACCATGACAGGTCCTGCGTGAGGTGAACACAGAGGTAACGGAGCTGTCCACTCTCTCCACTGGGCTGTTGTTGATGACAGGGGTCTGGTAGTTCCTCTTCTGCTTTGTACTAAAATCCACTATCAACTCCTTCGTCTTGCTGATGTTTAGAAGGAGATTGTTCCTCTGGCACCAGTTCTCCAGACAGTAGGCTGTCTCATCGTTGTCAGTGATCAGGCCCACCACAACGGTGTCATCAGCAAATTTGATGATGGTAGTGGAGTTGGTAGAGGCTACACAGCACATACACAGCACACTGGCGTATATATATATATATATATATATATATATATACAAATAAAAACTCACTTGCACAAAATAAATATATATTCATAATATACTGTATGTTTCACAAATGCAAAACATAATTCACAGATGTACGACAGTGTACAAAATTTTTGAATGTATATCTTGTTCTAAGCACATTGTTTCAACATAGTTGCTACATAAAGTACAGTGTAATATACTATATGTATTTATTGCTGTGTGTGTGCAAAGTTGAGCTACTTGAGTGCCGCGCTCCTGGAGGGCTGTGATCAAAAATGCACACACACGAATTCACACATTTTCACATTCACAGTCTATGATCCACTCGTGAATTTTAAGCATTCAAAAATTTTGTACGCAGTTGTACATCTGTAAATTGTGTTTTGTATTTGTGAAATATTTATATATATATATATTTTTTTTTTTTTCATGCACGTGAATTGGGTTTCACGCATGTGTGCATCGTGTTTTTTGTGTGAATTGTTAATGATACTAATTTGCTTCCAAAGACAAAAATTTTGAGACACTTCAGGAAAATAAGAATATTATGATATATTAATATAATAATCATTATAGTATTATAAACATATAACATATAGCAGTAAACGTAATATTTATACAAGTTTTTTTTTCCTGAAGTGTATACAGTACATAGCTTTTGCTAACTCTGTATATACAGACCAAAAGGACTTCATGACACAGAATCTGCATTTTAGGAATAACTAGACAATTCTGTCACATCTCACATAATATAACATTTTAATTATATTAAGAGTAGGGTGTATTACTTACATTATACAGTATAACAGTTTTAGAACCAAAACAAAAATGTGCACAACTTACTCTGAGCTCTGATGTCCTTAGTGCATGATAGTATGAAAAATATCAACAGTAGCTTCATCTTCAGTGACTGCAAACTACCTACCTAACTCATTACAGTCATTACAGACCACTAACAATCAGACTAACTGAGAAAAGTAGAAGATTAAACAGAGATATATCAGCTCCGCTGGACAAAATCATCCAACCAGATGAGTCTTTTCGGCAACACTGCAGTATCCAGGTAGAAATTAATCTTTGTGTGAACAAGGCTTAAAAGTTTATACATGTGTACAGCACCAGTCAAACGTTTAGACACAAGTGTTTATCGTTCTACATTAGTAGAACAATACTGGAGAAACAAACACATATGGAATTAGGTACTTAAGCAACAACAGTCATTTCAAAAACAGTGTTGTGTCAAGTGCATTTGCGAAACCCATCGAGCTCCAGGATGAAACTGTCTCTCATGAAGACCTTCCCAATAAAGCGAGACCAAAACTTACTGCTGCAGAGGAGAAGTTCATGTAGAGTCACCAAATCACCAATTAACCTCAAGCAGCACCTCGGATTAGAGCCGTTATGAAGCTTTACAGAACAGAAGGAGCAGATAAACATCTCAGTATCAACTGTTCAGAGGAGATTATTGTGTGTTTTAGATAAACGCCTTCAGTATTGTTTTATTCTCCTGTAGTTGTTTTGTTCTAGTATACTTCTATTCTAGTTATTCTAATGATATTCAGAAAATCTCTCACCATTCAATCAGATATATTGAAATAAAAGTACTTAACATTAAATTGTGTTAAACAACACATGAGAGGATGTCAGGGATAACCTCTAGAGGGAGCCAAAGCGCCCTGAGTCTTTTGTTTTGTAGTTTGTTTTGTTTTACTTCATTTCCCAGTTTACACTCGGTCAGGTGACGTGGGCGCTCACCTGAACCGAGTTGGTCATTAGTTTCTTTATAAATAGCTTGTTTTAGTTCTTTTGAGTGGTTTAGCATCTGTTGATTTATACTCGTAAATGTCTGTATGTTTAGTTTGTGGTTCCCGTGTCTTTATTCGTGTTTTAGTTTAGTTTTTCACTTAAAGTATCTTTGTTTTGTTGATTTTCCCTGACCTTTTGTGTTAATAAAAACATCGTTCCTTTAACACCTGGACCTCTGCGTTTATGCCTCGCACCCGAAAACATGACAGAACGCCAGACCACTCAAAAGAACTAAAACAAGCTATTTATAAAGAAACTAATGACCAACTCGGTTCAGGTGAGCGCCCACGTCACCTGACCGAGTGTAAACTGGAAAATGAAGTAAAACAAAACAAACTACAAAACAAAAGACTCAGGGCGCTTTGGCGCCCTCTAGAGGTTATCCCTGACAGAGGACTTGTACTGTACTGTAATTGTCAAAGAGATGTTTCTTTAAGATGTTTTTTCTGTTGTGTTTTTGTTATAAATCTATGATTGCTTAAGTTCATACAGCTGTTAAAATTTGATTTAAATATGTCTTTATATGTAAATGTAAACCTAAACCTACTTTGGTGGGCAGGTCACCTGACAAGGTGAGGACTGTGTTTGTATCACAGTGGCATTATGGGTCAGGGTCAACTTGGATGCAGAGAAGATTAGTACTTAAATTAACTTCATCCTGCACTTGGTTCAAGAGGCGCGTGCGGTAATTGTGCTTCAATTATATTCATGTTTAACACTATTGATGTGTTTAAATGGATATGTTAGTAATTTAACTTGATTATTTTGGATTTCCTTTATGCTGGCGTGCTTGAGTCTGTTTTATCTATGGACAAAAAACAAGATTGAGAGAATAAAAAAAAAAAACAATAGAGAGATGTGTACATGTTCAAAAGTTTATGTCCTTTTATTTTTATTTTAGTCTTAGCTTTCTTGACTCCTGTGTGACATAAAACCCCATGCTATCAAGAATATATATATATATTTTTTTTTCAACATTCCTCCCTGAAACTGAAAGTATTGAGCACTCTTATCGAACATTGCTTAAAAATATTGACAATTTGTTTAAAGTATTGATCAATCATTGTGTCATTATGGATAGAAAGAGAAAATCAGTGGCTGGTTCGGTAATGGGTGTGTAAATAAATCAATGAATTCATTAATTAAATAAGTGTAATGAAAGAGATAATGGACAGATTTAGGCAGTGTGCAAGTGATGATGAGAAAATAAGGCTAAGTTGTGTACACTTAAATAATGTAATATAAATATATAAAATGTATATATAAAAACAATGGATGATGTCCATGACTCCATGAATGCAGCTTGTTGTTTGTTGACTTCACACTGTGTGGTGGGAAATGAATGAATCTGCGCATGATCTTTGGTGCTGTAGGAGCAGAATGTGATTTATTATTCGTGCCAACCGCAAATCATCTGTTTCAAAGCTGCATCTTTGTTATTACTAAAAAACAAGTATTACTAAAAAATGATGACTACAAACAAAGTAGCCGTCAAATGTGGACACAACGTAAAAATGGTCATTAATGAACCAGTTACATACTGCATGCAATATGTTTCTATTTTTATCCAAATGAATCTTTTATGAGCTCTGTTTGGTGGAGATAGGAGTGATAGAATGATGATAAATTGCTTTTACTCCTAATCCTAAAAGAAGGACCAAAATCACATCACTTTGAGAATTTTTGACCACTCAGGTGCGATTTTACTACTCTGAGACGCTAAGTAAATACACGTACTGATGCTGTTTTTGGACATTACCAAGGTTTAATTGGGGTGCAAACTTGCTAAGAGAAATTTATCTAAAGGGTTTTTAAAAATATATAAACTCATCAAGATTGATCGTAATTTGGTCAAAGACACAGGCAAGATTGAGCAGGAAGTTGCAGGGATCCAGTTAAAGGATGAATATATTTAATGTTATTGTGTAACTGAGAAGCAAATTAAAGCACAAGGTCAAGGTTGCCCCCTAGAGCCATATGGCTGCAGCAGCTGTGGACCTATTTTATGTTTTGGGGGAGTTTAATTTGACATGGCTGTTTTTTGTTTCTGGATTCACAATCCTGTCACATGTTTGATTTTTAATTAGTTACGCTATTTAGATGCAGTAATACGGTGTCCGTCATTTTTTATATATTTGTGTATTGACTGGGCTGGCCCACATTGGCCAGCAGCACACTAGGAAGTCTCCCAGTGTTATCCTCGGTGCCAGTTCGCCACTAGTCTAGGTGTCAGGGATAACCCCTAGAGGGCACCAAAGCGCCCTGAGTCTTTTTGTGTTTGTAGTTTGTTTTGTTAGACTTCAGTTCCCAGTTTGCACCTCGGTCAGGTGACGTGGGCACCTGAACCCAGTTAGTTATAAGTTTCTTTATAAATAGCTTGTTTTAGTTCAGTTATTCGTCTTGCAGCTGTTGATTTCTACCTAGTAAATGTCAGTCATGTTTGGTTCGTGGTTCCCGGTCTTTATTTGTGTTTCGGTTTTGTTTTACTATAAACTATATTGGTTTGTTTAATTTCCCTGTTTTTGTGATAATAAAACATCATTCTTGGAAACACCTAAAACCTCTGCGTTTATGCCTCGAACCTCCGTACCTGACACTAGAGCATTGTGCACAGAGTTTTTATTTCTTATATAATACATGTTTTGTTTTTGTCTGTTCTTGTGTCTTTCCTGTTTATTGTTTTTTTTAAACAGCACTAGAGATAAAAGTCCCATAAAATGGTGTAATCTCAATTAGTTGTTTAATCCTAGTGTTACAACTTTGAGTATCAATAACATCATTCTCAATGAGAATGTCTAATGGTGTAAAGTCTAAAGTCTTTGAAGTCACTTTGTAACGTTTCCAGGTTTATGTAAATCATCAATTCTTTGTGTATGTAACAATTCAAGCATTTCTGGTGAGGTATGGTGTAGATAAGCGCATTCTCCTCCATCAGTCAAAGTAGCTCTAATCCACACCTCCAAGTCCAGATTTGCTAACCTGAGTCACGCCAGTCCAGTTAGCTTTTTTGAGGTCATAAACTAAAAGATTACTATTTACACTAACACTGCGAATTTTGTTTGGCTGTTCTCAATAAAGACATGAAATATCAGATTTTTTTCTTATTATTTTAGGCACATATTTGGTAATACTCAGATCACAGTTTATAACAAATGAATGCAGAGAACCATAAAATTCCAAAATGATCACATACTTTTTCATGCTACTGTATGTTTGACCCTTTTGATTTAAAAAGCAAAACAATTTTGATTGTTTTTGTTTCAGGCGAGCATACTATACAGATTGCAGTTCAGAACTACAATAACACATCTGTTGATTTTACAGTTTTAGATAAATTGATCAGATAAATAATATAAAAAAAAACCTGTCCTGCATGTGGTCCTGCACTGTTTATTCCGTATCTCCACTAGATGTTGCAGTGTGTTTGCTGTACTTGATCATCTGCAGGGAGTCTGATAAAGACCATTGATGGAATATGGAAGACAAGGAAAAAACATGGACCTTTTATTACCCGACTACAGCAGCAACACCTTTGATGTGTAAAATAACTTTATCGGAAACATTCATGACATAATTTTACACAACCTGTGACAGTAGATCGACCTTTTCTACCTGTTTAATAATATTTTATCTATTTCATATTGTTAATACGTATAAATACATCAGGAATGCAATATTATGCAAGTATGCAATATTTATTTATTTACTTTTTACACTTGTGTGTGTGTTGAGAGAGAGAGAGAGAGAGAGAGAACCAGTATAAACATTATCCTTACTCCCTTTCTATTTAAGCTTGAGTGCTTTAGTCCTGTCTACCGTTACTGCTAGTGTGACCCAACAGAAGGATATAGTATAATAAATCTAGTTGCTGATGTTTCACTCTTTTCTCTTTTAATTATTACTTTAATTAAATGTAAGCCTGGGAGCTTACCCCAGAAGACAGGGTACATCCTGGACAGGGTGCCAATCCATCGCAGGGTACACACACAAACACACACGCGCACATACGCAGTATTTTAAATTATTTTTGTAAATATTTGTGTTTATATCCAAAGGCCCATATGAGATCATTAATGTGCCTACAACATAAAAACAACTGTCTTAGATGTCCTCAATACATCTTAAAACCCTTTTGAAGTCCTACATGGTTTTGACGAGGATTTTGAAGAGACCTGAACAGAGTCCTGAAGACATCTGGGCTTGAGCTATGACAATCCCCAGTAGACGTCTAGATGTCCTATGTGTGAGCAAAGGGTAAAGACTGCAACATCGAATTCTTCATCCTGGACTTGGACTGATAAACTGGTGCAGCTTGTATTAAGTTTATTGTCTTGCTAATTTGGCTATAAGTACAATGAAATTGAAATAATAATACACACATCCACACATACATAGTGTCATATATGCTTGTAGACATGGATAATAAAGTGTTTTTTCTTGCAAAAAGTTCACCCTTGAGTAGATAAATCCAGCAGATGGCAGTAATGCGCCTAAAAGCTATCTGCAAAATTCAATCCTTGACCAGAAGGTTGAGCCTTAAAGATTCCGTCCAGCAGGTGGCATCTAAAAGCTGGTTGCCAACTGCCAACAACAAAATAAAGGAAGAACGAGCAAACAGGCAGGAGATAAATATACAGATTAGTGTAACAAGCACGTTGGCATGGAGAGAATTGTTGGGTTTTACTATCAGCTTGGTCTAAAATAATATCTAATGTAAAAACATTCAGTTTGTCCTCGGATTTTGCCAAGATTTTCACATAAGATTTAGACAGCTTGAGCGAATTGTAGAAGAAAGCGGACTAGTCCTATGTATTTTCCACCTCCCATGTCGGATTCTTTTCTCCTTCAAGGAATTTTTTTTTTTTTACTTAAAAGTTAAAGTTAAGGTGACCTTCTGATCAGTAACTCAGAGCCCTAACATACTGAATAGGAATGTATATGGACATGCTGTACTTCATGTCTTTTGAGTCCTCACCTATTGGGCCTGAGTGAGCTTTTGTCGCACTGTTTGAGCTACCATGGCCTTCCCGTCTCCTCTGACCTCTCTCACAAATAAAGCATTTTCATCTCTAAAAGTGCTGCTTGTTGGATTTTTTCTCCGCAAAGACTTTTGAATGTGAAATACTAAAATACAAATCAATAGCCGTGCCACAACCAAAGCCATTAATAGCACATTTTCCTTACGAGAAGTTTACATTACTGAAGCTGTTGAACTGTGTCTGCACTTTATTCACTGCCTGTTATTCACTGCATTTTATTCATTCTGCCACAGAACTGCCCGATTAGATGCTGATTGAATGAACAGGAGATTTACACTTGTTCTAATAAAGTTTGTGGTGTATAAAGGCTTGTTTTTGTATGTCTGAATGTCTGATTAATGTAAGAACAATCTTCCAAGCTAATGTACTGTACTGTATATTCCTGTAAATAAAGTAATTTTAAAATCCGTTTTAATATGATGTGCCCTTCAAAGAGGTGGAATCCTTTAAAGCGTCAACAGGAAAAATTATTATCTAAGAATCACACAGCATGGCATAAATACCCAAACAATGAGGAAATTCTGTGAATAAAAACATGTCTGTTATATAAAAGGTACCATGTGGTAAACTAAGCTGGGTAATACCAGTTTAAAAAAATCCACAGAGAGCCGCTATTATCACACACCAAACTTTACCACGGCAATGAGGAAATTACCGCATTGTGTGTAAGTTCCCCTGAATGTTTATAAATGAATGAGAACTTTATATTGCACTATAGCAGCAGTGGTGAAAGTGATTTGGCTGGAGAACAGTCGAGTTCAAGGTCACCTGAGCAACTCTGTTTCTGCTTTCGAAAGGGATTCCACTTTGTTCCTTATTAGAAAAATCAGACAAAATAAACCGTTAAAAATGATAATAAGAGCACATCTCCTCCTTTTTGTTCTGCTGGAAATTTTTAAATGACGACCTGCTCTGTGTTCAGGTGTCAGAATGTTTATTTACAGACAATCACCTGATCATCTGAAGCTTTTATCAGATTGATTCTAGCCTTTAACTGGAAGCACTTAAGCACTAAAGCTATATTACAAAAAGAAGCAAAAAAATACCAACAAAACAAACAAACAAATAAACAAACAATCACTTTTCATGATTACAAGAATAGCATAATAAACTTATATAACCTATATTGAAAAGCATACCATATGAGAAAAGCATGTATATATACAGTGGAACCTCGGATTGCGAGTAACATGCTTTATGAGTGTTCCGCAAACCGAGCAAAGATTTTTAATGCATTTTTATTCGGAAACCAAGTAAGTATTAGTTTACGAGCGCCGAGTATCATGTATCACACATGCGACTCTTATTTTGACACTGAGCGTCACTCTCTCATCTTCACACTTCCGGAACGAATTATGCTCGTAATCCAAGGTTCCACTGTATATATATATATATATATATATATATATATATATATATATATATATATATATATATATATATATATATGTATATATGTATATATGTATATGTATATATCTCCCCTTATTTGATTAATTTTTTTCTTTTTTGAGGAGCAGTGGATGGGAGGACAATCTTTACAAAGTGCGCAGACATTGCAGGAAGTAGTTTGTTTATTTGTATTATTGTTTTATGTTTGTATACAGCACAAAGGTACCCAAGATGATGTAGCTCTCTGCACCATGCAACAAGGGGGATGATGGTTCAGAACATAGTGGTGTCCCGAGTGAAGTGGCTCCCCAGACCACACAACAAGTACAGAAAAACGGTTCAGAGCACAATGATAAAACCACCCTGGATGGCCTTCACCTGTTGACCTTGAAATATTTTATGTTGGCCCAGAAAAATGCTTTGTTTACCTGTGTTACCTTTGAATAATATTTAAATTTAGTTGATGATCTGAAACATTAAAGTGTGACAAACATGCAAAAAAAAAAGGAATCAGTAAGGGGGCAAACACTTTCACACCACTGTATTTCACGGGCAAAGCAGTATTTGGCATAGAGGAGGAAGAGAAGAGTGTCTTTCTTGGCTCTGTGACATCAAATGCTGATCCTTGGGCAGTGAACATTTTTTAACAACCTTTTTAGTAGTTTTTAGTATTTTTTTTGTCATACATACCAGCTTGTTTTTCAGAATTCTGAGAAACCTTTACTTGGTCTAGAATGAATTCCTCTGGACGTAGCAGGATCCACCAGACTGAAAGTGACTATAGGAGCCAAGCAGGAAACTGAGCACACAGTTACTTGAGTTGCCAGCAATTGTAGCCCTCGACTCTTAAGGCGCACTACCTCATGCTACTGTACATAGCTGCCTAGATGAGGTGCAACAGCTGTACATGCTTCAGCTCAAACCAGGTACTTTTTTTCTACAAAAAACACTCAACATTTCACTACCATAACTGTGAAAAGAAACCAAGAAAAAAACACTGCATGCAATGTTTTCTCAAAGAAGAGGCAAAGATAAGACCTGATGTGGGGACATGATATGGGGTTGTATGTCAGGTAAAGGTATATGGGAGACATGACGGTCATTACATCTTCTATAAATGCACAAGGTTATGTTGAGATTTTGGACACTTTTCTTATTCCATCAACTG